>BFEA01000695.1:291442-305105 GCA_003427395.1 Chara braunii | reverse complement strand
AAAAAAAAAAAAAAAAAAAAAAAAAAAAAAAAAAAAAAAAAAGGACTGGCCTCTACTAAGGAAAAAAGCAAGGTCGATATTCGCCTACTGGAAGGGGTAATAAGAGCAGCCTCTCCTGGTAGGCAAATGAACAGTCACTCCTCCTACTGGTAGGGAGCATCACCTGCTGGAAACCGGGTCCAACATCCTATAAGAACATTAATGAAGGATAAAATGACAAACTGGGACAATCAACGGTTCCTTGAGTCCCTCCCTCTCATCCTCCCTATAGGGATTCCGGTCATAATAGCAGGAGATTTTAATGCTGCTCAGGATCGATCTCTAAACAGATGGAATATTTCTAACCCCTGTCCTGCTTATGTGGAGACTGGTGAGATTATGATGACCAACTTTGCTTATAACTTAAATCTCTTCGATTCCTTTAGGTGATTGAATCCATTTCAACGAACTTACTCATGCTTTCGGAGGAATCAACCCAGATTGCCCACCAAGTCTCGAATAGATCTTATCCTTCTCTCCGAGGATTTGGAGGGTGCGCTTCAAATGGCAGAAGTTTTACCACATAGCCCCCTTCTCGGTTTAGACCATGCCATGTGTTTAACCATCCTCTCATTTGTCAAGAAACCAGATCAAGGAAGGGGATTCTATAAACTGAACACTGCCCATCTTAAGATTGACTCCTTTAGATCATTTGTCAAGGATGTGTGGTCTTTCTGGAGGAATCAGAAGGCCATATTGGGAAATGAGGTACTCTGGTTCAATAACGGGTTGCTCTTTTTAAGTCGTAAATGCAATGATTATTCAAAAACGTTGGCTATGGCACGTCATGCGTCTGAAACTAGTATATATCAACGTATTCAACAATTGCAACAATCAGAAGATGAGGAAAGAGACCCAAAGTTGTTGAAAGAAACTGCTATGGAAATACAAGACCTCGAAGATCAGTTACTTACGTACATGGAATATAGATGGCAAGGCATGGAGATTCGTGGTGGTATTCGCAAATATCATACGGAAGGAGTCATGGACACAAGATTCTTTGTCATGGCCAAAGCTTGTACGGGAAGAACTATGATTGAAGCTCTAGCACATCCTCAATCTCTTAATGGGCCTCTTGAGTCATCAACAGCCGGATGTACTAAAATTGTCAGGGACTTCTTCAAGGATCTTTTCCTTTCGGAAAACAGAGACATTCCCTTGGAACAACACACTAAGGAAATATAAGAGTTTCTGATCCCCCCTACTAAGTCACTTACTCCACATCAGAGAGAAACAATTGGAGTTGCCCCTGACAAAAGATGAAATATGGACTACTCTGTTATCAATGGAAGAAAATAAGACCCTAGGGATTGATGGTTTTCCCAAAGAACTCTGGGAGGCATTCTGGGATTTCATTTCCCAAGACCTCATGAATTTCTATGAGGCAGTTTAGGTCTCAGGTGGTATGGGGGAGATAGTACGGCAAGGGGTGTTGACTCTACTCTATAAGAAAGGTGATAAATATAATATTAGAAACTACCGACCTATCACATTGCTCACCGTGGTTTATAAGTTGATCTCAAAAGCACCCACGATCCGCCTGAATAAGTACATTGCGGATATTATTCATCCGTTACAGACTGAATTTATCCAAGGAAGGAATTTTCATGACAATATTTTGCTCATAAATGAGTTCATCAAGCTCTCTCGACAGTCTAAGCACAACGCTGCATTTATCTTTATTGACTTCGAGAAAGCATATGATCATGTGGACTGGTTCTTCTTAGACAAATGTCTGGAGAAATTTAATTTTGGGTCACACTTTAGGAGATGGATTAATATTTTGCACAGGAATGCCACAACAAGGGTCATGGTCAATGGGAATGTAGCACCCCCATCATACTTCAGCGTTCAGTAAGGCAAGGTGATCCCATTGCACCTCTTCTCTTTGTGATCATTATGGAAACCCTAGTAACCAACATAAGACATCACAAAGATATTAGGCATATCCAAATCTCCTCTATTCCTGAGGAAGCCGTCCTAGTTTGTTCTCTCTTTGCTGATGACCTCTCTCCGATGGTTGATGCTTCACATGCAAATTTATAAGCCATAAAAAAATTAATGGATAAATTTTTTTAACTCTCTGCTATGAAGGTCAATTGGGGTAATAAAACACTTGGATGGTGGATCCACCATCAAGGTGTGAGACCCCTTGAACTACCTCGCATTAAGTGGGTTCAACATAATGAGTCAATCAGAGTTCTGGGCGTATCCCTGTCAGTCTCACGTAAACCAACCTCTACCAATGAAGGGATTCTACATCAAGCAAGGTTGCAATTTGACTTGTGGAAGGATAAACATACATCCTTTTTTGGTAGAACGTTACTAATTAATAATGTCATATTGACTTCTATTTGGTATAAATCTGTTTTCTGGGCTTTGGATATAGGTAATTTCAAGATCTTCAAGAAACAGATAGTGACCTTCTTGTGGCGAGGGGATCACGAAAGATCCAACGTCATCAGCAGAGTTGCCTGGTCTTCCATTATCCAGCCTAAATCAAAGGGGGGCCTTGGGATCATCGACCCCCATACCCAAGCTATGACTCTCTCTCTCCAATGGATTAAATGCCTTATTTTCAATCCCAACACTCTTTGGGCTTGTCTTGCTTTTGAACAGATAAAAAGGTTAGCTCCTCCGGTGCCTGACCACATAGACCCCCGAATGTGGCTGGAGAACCTTGCATGGTATTTACCTAGAAGTTCTCAAAGGGACCTCAATCAAGAGGAGATCTCAGATAGAGAGGCAATTAGGAGAGATCTTTGGCGGGATCCATTTTGGGTCACACTAATTAAAAATTGGAGGAAGTTGCCCATCCCAGATAAAGTTTCCTCGGCAAGGTGGAAGAAGTTTATCAGCAGCCTCTCTTTAACCACACGTTTATTAAGGATGACCAAGGTTGTGTTCTACATTGTATGGATGCCCCCTGAAAAAGTTGGATTAATAGGGGAGTAATATGGGTCAGATTTCTATGGAATCAAGAAAGCAGAGACTAGCATTCAGCTACTGATTTGCATGAGCGCCTTAGATATAGCCACCATAAGACTATTGCGCGTGATTCAATAATTGACCTAATCCCTCTGGATTGGATCATAATTCTACGAAAGGGCCCCAAACTTATAGAAAATTACTGGGTCGCGTTCCACAACCAAAAAAGTTTCGTTGGTAATATAATTGAGATCCATAACCCAAATCAAATTCTTCTATCTACTTTCAGATTCAAGACGATGGCATTCTCATCCTACGTCAACATGATGAAATTAGATGGTGTACTCACGACCAACTCTTCAGGATTAGAGTTTTGAAGATTGTTGACAGGTGGCTTGCCTTTAGACCAGATACCCCCATCTCCCACCTTCCCTTTGATCCTCTTAACTGGAGTTGGTCACTTCCTGGAAAACGAAGTCACTCACATCCTAGGAAACTACACACCCTTACAGTCAAGGCATCCTATAGGATGCTTCGTCCCAGGTTCAATTTAAAGGATCGCATTGAAGAAAGATGACATAAGACTCTCAATATTAGTAAGGATGAGCTGAGAAGGATTGAGTGGTTCCATGCTTCTAAAACTAGACCTGCCAAAATTGCTTCTCTATAGTGGCAAATCATTCATCGATGTCTTCCCACGAATGATTGGATTGTTGATAGGTCTTCCCTTAAACAGAAAGGTATTGCTTTCCCATGGTGTAAGTTATGTAAATCAGCCTCTCCATCCAAGCTCATCCCTGAAACTATAGAACATGTCTTTCTCCAATACCCAGGCTCAATCTGGCTGTGGAGATGGTGGGATAGGATCTGGAACCAAATGAACACCTCTTACCCTTGGCCTTGGGAGTGGATAGCCCTCCTATTGGAATCATGGCATCCGGACCAAGTGGATGACTTCAAATTCATTTTTTTCTTAATAAGTAAGGAGGGCGATCATATGGGCGATTTGGATAAAAGAGTGTACCTTTGAAATGGAAGGTGCGCGATTGGATGGGCCAGAATTTACTGAAACCATCAAACAACAGATTCAACTGAATTGACTATTAAATGGGAACATGTTAAAAAAAAGATTCAGTTCTTATCAAGACATAATGAGATTTGACAACATATTAACCAATTTAACAGAAGTTGGCTGGGAAGTGACTAGGGAGGGAGGCTGGGGAAAGTAAGTTGGGAAGGTGGACACACAAATGCTCAGGAACCAATTAAAAGGTATTACCGGCTGATCTTTGATGACTGGGTTACTCTGGACCCCTCTATCCCTCTCAGGCCCCTCTCTGAATTTCTTGATTTCTTCCCTCCCCCAAGTAATTGCCTTGTGCCTGCTGCTTGGTTTGGATAGACATCTCTAGAGTTGTTAGGAAAGACGGTATTAGAGATATGCTTTAGATAGTTATTTGGTTTTCTGAAGGATGATGGCTTTACGATATATCCACAGTTGACCGCCCCAGGTCAAGATACAAGGGCCCGGATGATGAGAAGGGTCCATGGAGACGGTTGGGAGAGAGGTGGGATCAAAGAGCGGATGGAGAGGCAAAATCCCAGCGCTAGCCCCCCGCCCCCCTCCTCTCCTTCCCCCAGCATCTATGTTTTCTACCTAGAATTAGGATAATAGCTTCGGCTCCAATCAACGCTACTCATCAGTAAATGTCTGCGCATATACTACAAACACATGTCTGTTCAAACAAATGATTACAATGTTCAGGGACGCTGGACCAGCTTTCCAGCAGGTGTCGCTCCCCACCGATAGATGGAGCCTCCCCTAGAGTGCTAGTGGTGTCTGCTCCTATCAAAAAAAAAAAAAAAAAAAAAAGAAGTTTCGGGTCTTTCGACTCTTTTAGGGGATATAAATTGGTGAAGAGGGCATTGTCATTTTTCTTCACCTTGACGAGACTTGTGCAAGGAAATTGAGCCAAGCGAGGTACAGAAACCAAATTGCATCACCTCATTGAAAGCCGGAGACCCTTGTGCTCGAACAGAGAGTAAAATGCACCCAAGTCTCAATGACATCTTGCCCTACACACGAAATACGTCCACGTGCGTCTTTGTGTGATATTTTTTTGTCGACAACCAAAGACAACCAACAAAGTTGTTTTTCTTTGAGTAATTACACTTAATATTCCAGATGAATCATATCATATTTGATTTAACCCTCGAAAAATCCATAGACCCTTCAAATTAACAAAGCCCATTGGTTGAAAAGAATCACAGACGGAGTTGTTGAAATCAATTGATCCAAGTGGGATTCAGATGTCAAGCGTCTACTCTTTGGGCCACATATTTGACGAAATGATGTTTTTTGTTCCAATTTGTCGTTAGGTGCATCAAAAACAAAAATGGACAAAAATATTAGTGTCAGTACCTTTTCAGGCAATCTAATGCTGCGTGAGTTTGAAAGGTGAACCCTTCATGGCAGTTGGTCCAGCTATCGATCGCGGGGCTTCTCCGTTAACGCACCGCGGCATTCGGGCTTTGGCATACCAGACCGCATTGGATGGAGGCCACAACAAAAAAGAAAGCAAAAAAGACCGACGACGGTTCGGTAGGACTTGGCGCGCAGGGGGCTGGGTGGCTCGACTTCGATAGCTGGGCCAAGTACTAGTGGTTTAATCAAGTTACTTTGGTGTCTCCATTTCTAATTTCATTTTGATATCGAAGACCCTTGTTTGTTTATTTTCTCGAATCTAAGCACCTCTTTTCTAGGCACCTTTCTTACGCGGAAATGGGCCACTTGTTTTGGTTTTGGTAGATTTCAAAAGTGCCACGAATTTGAAAAGTAATAACAATGTCGGTATCACCTGCAGGCTTTAACGTTGTAATACCATCATTCACTCTATTATATTCCATGGATGAGGTTTATATTATATTCTAGGGAAACTTTGTCTGGCGCCCCTGTATTTTCCATTATTTTGCATTGCGCCCCTCCGACGGCCAATTTACCCTGTTGCGCCGCTGGGCCTCAATATCTTTTCGGCTGGCCCTTGTCGGTGGCGTAACTTTCCAGGACGCCCTGCCTCAACTGACAGTCTCATTCAATTGGGCTCTACGCCATATGCCCTCGTAAGGGTCAACCATCTTCCTGTATTGCCCCTACAGCAGTGAGGCGCTTGAAATTTGAATTTGAAATCCATTGGGCTCTGGGCCATATGCTCGTAATGGGCAGCCATCTTCCTGTACTGCCCCTGCAGCAATGGGGCGCTTGAAATTTGAATTCAATTTCGAACCCCAGTTGTTGACGCGCCGCCGCTATTTTTCATAACGCGCCCATGTGGGGAAGCTGCTGGAGTGCAATAGACACTCGTCTCCGACTGCTTGCACCGTGGTGAATCTCGTGAAGGTCAACCTCCTGTCCTACTGCTTGGAGTTTTGCCTTCTCGTCCTCTTCGTTCTCGCTCGTCACTGTTCCTCTGCTTTGTGTTCAAGTCACTCTCTTCCCTGCGAGTTTGTTTGTGCGTGTCAATAGGATGAGCAAAATCGAATGAATCTACCGCTACCTCTCACACACACACAAACACACACAAACACACACAAACACACACACACACACACACACACACACACACACAAACACAAACAAGTGTGGCAGTATATATTTCCATGTTCTAGCGGTAGATTCATTCGATTTTGCTCATCTATCGATGGAAGTAGCATGAGGTCAACCGCGAGGTTGGAGATTTCAAATTACCTGTTCAAAAGATCGATGGTACTGGTCGGGGCATATCAGAAATTTTTCCAACGGCTATCTGGTAGGGGCATGCTGCAAATTTGGTGTGGGTACTGGTAGCAGCACTACAAAAATGTATGAGGCCAAAACGACACTAGGCTTTTATGGAAAATTTGACTTGTGGTCAGAGGGGTGCGACAACGTACATCGACTCTCAGAGGGGCGTAACACAAAATATTGGAAAATATAGGGGCCCCAAACAAATTTTCCCTATATTCTATTATATTTATAAATTATATATATTGAATTATATTCGATTATATTATATCATTCTATTTCTATATATTAATTACTGTGTAGCATCACGTTCGGGCTCGGTGACCGGACCCAAACGCTCGGTACCGAGCCCGAACGTGGCCCAAAATCGATCTAGCCTGAACATTTTTATTATTGTATATATATATAGGGATTGGGATTCATTCGATTTTGCTCATTCCATCGATGGCAGAAGCATGAGGTCAGCCGCAAGGATTGAGACTTGAGTGTTCTCTCTCTCTCTCTCTCTCTCTCTCTCTCTCTCGCTCTCTCTCGCAGTGTGTGTGTGTGTGTATATATAGATATATACATATATATCACACACACACACACACACACACACACACATAAAAATAAGTGTGGCAATGTATACGTCCATGTTCTAGGGGTAGATTCATTCGATTTTGCTCATCCTATCGATGGAAGTAGCTTGAGGTCAGCAGCGAGGTTGGAGATATAACTGTTCAAAAGATGGATGGTACTTGCAAGGGCATATCAGAAATTTTTCCAACGGTTATCCGGTAGGGGAATGCTGCAAATTTGGTGTGGGTACCGGTAGGGGTACTACAAAAATATACGAGGCCCAAACGACACCAAGGTTTTATGGAAAATTTGAGTTGTAGTCAAAGGGACGCGACATGGTAAATCGGTCGTCGAAGCGGCGCGACGCAAAATAATGGAAAATACAAGGTCGACATACAAGTTTTCCCTATATTATATTATATTTTATTATATTTTATCAACGTTTATCATTTTATTTCTATATATTAATTCCTGCGTAGCATCACGTTCGGGCTCGGTGACTTGACTTGAACGCTCGGTACTGAGCCTGAACGTGGCCCGAAATTGATCAAGCTTGAATATTTTTATTATTATTGTTTTAATTCATATATATATGTAGGGGTTGGGCGGCCCCGGGGGGCATTGCCCATCAGTCCTGAACATACACACACACACACGCAAACACACATATGCACATATATATACACACACACACAAATATACATACACACACACATATATACACGCACGCACATGCTAACCATATATTCATACAGACACAGACACACACACAGATATAAAACATATGGATGGTTAGTAAGAACTTACGTGTATATATATATATATATATGTACATATAAATATATATATATATATATATATATATATTTGTCATGACCTTATAAAAATTGATATAACCATTGAAAATATTCACGAAGGACTCATGAGATTGGATTATTACTTAGAGGTAGTGACAGTAGGACCTTGGTACGGATCATCCCTGAGTATTGGTCCTCCTCTAACCTGCCCCCTACACCAGTAGACTTCCTGGCCCTAATGGAGACTGGGTTAATGTGGTTATGGGACTACACCATGAATGTTAAAGAGTCCTCAGCTTGAGAATTTGAGAATTGCACTTGAGGGTCTTCCCTTTGGCCTTTCTGCTTATCCTCAGAACATCATTATGGATTAACACCCTGTAGATTATCTCGGAATAGCAGTGGGTGAAAATGACCACGACGACAGTCCTGGCGTGCTGCACCGACAAAATCGAGACAACTACCGGTTGGAGAAAACCGCAGTCCTCAGATCCCAGCACGGAATTGATCCATTGATCAAGGGATTGGAACATGAAAACATTGCTAGGAAAAACCACATCCTGGACTTTGGACGATAAAAGAAACCTTGGATCAGATTCAAATGATTGAAACTCCCAACCAGATTCACCTGGAAACTCCTGAGAGTCAAGAAGCGTTCCTTTGGCCTATTCCAAGGGACATGGAACACCCGAAAAACGATAAGAAATCAGGATCCTAAGATAGGCGGCCGGACTGAAATATCCTCCAAAAAAATGGGTGGAGGTTCACCCCCCCTGATGACAAGCCGGTGTTCCATCCAGATTCATCTGGAAACTCTGGAGTGAACCTTCCTTCCTGAGTTTGGGAATTTTCCACGCCCCGCACTTTCCGTCGGTGATTCTGACCTCTGTCAGCAACTGGGTCCTTACCTCGTACTCCTATTTCTACTATATATCTTTTATACAAACGATTGTATATTCATCTTTCTCGAATGCATTGTTGTACTTACAAGGAGGCTTGCTTATGTATGCTCCCAATTTGCTTTGGCTATGGAGGCTCTTGACATGGATATCATCCTATACACCGACCTCGTAGGATCCCAGAGTGACGAGGAAACGATATTATATGCCATCCCCTACTCACCGTATTGGAAGAATGTGGAAGTGTGGAATGTGCGTCGTATTTTTGTATTGTGAATGCAGTTTTTTTTAATCCCTCTGATGAGTTGAACGGTGACACTCAAAGAAAAACATTCTTAGGGACTCGCCACACCCTTCCTACTACGAATGTTGCAACCTGTTCTTTTTTTTTTCCAACCTGATGTTTGGAGCTTCATCTTCAAGCCTCCTTGTGATATCATTGTTCTTCTCTCTTGACGTCTGCAATTTCATGATAGGTTGGACTACACTCTATTTCTTGTATGTCTAAGTAGCTAATAGTTGAGGGCACACTCACGCTCATGTTGTTTGATGAAATGATTTCCCCCCCCTCTAAGCCTTGTATCCCCAATTGTTGGCGAAATCAGTCCTGATGAGTTATGCTTATCTGGACACTATAAACAAGATCAGTAAGTAGGTATGTAACCACGATATACACCCCCCCCGTTTGTGACGCCTTGTACAACAGGAAAGATGATAGGTGAATAGAAGACTCTCTCTGTTCGTATTGGGATCCTTTTTTTTCTTTCACGTTAACGAAAACTTTTGAACTCGGCATTTGGATGCATAAGACTTGCTTTCGTGGCTCTTGGTATGAGCGGGGATAATATGATAAGAGGAATGAATGATTGTTCTTGGCCAATATAACAAGTTTAAGGGTCGACTAGGAGAAATTGACAATTGTAAGGTTTGGCGTTGACCTGGTTCATTAGAAGGAGTGTGATGCCTATAAGGGAAAACGAGGGGGATGACGAATCCATGAAAGGGACGCCTTAGTGGCTTCAAAAATAGCTAATTTGAGTATGCATTTTTAACCTGATGGTCACAAAATCTGTAGTGATGAGTAATTATGATTAAAACTACGATGTGGTTCTTCTTCCTTTGTGACACTTGATGGTAATGTGTCCCTTGCGCACAACAGGGAGGAGGATGGTTGAATATATAACACTTTCTGTGAAGCATTAGAGTCCTCCTTCCTCTTCATAATAATGATGACTTTTAAGGACAAACACTAGGTCTTGCTTTCGTAATGCATGATATGACCTAGAGTAACACAGAGAGTAGATGATCTCAGAAATGCATGGTTATTTTTCGTAGATGGAACAAACATCGACTTAACGAGTCCTACGAAAGCGCATCTATTGGAAATTGAGCATGGTACTTTCAAGAACGGATGATTCGGGAGAATATGCATTTTTTCAGTCATTCTATGACGGTTATTCTTCTTGATTTTCACTTCCAGATGTGATAAGATTTTGTACAAAGCTTCCTCGATTTAAGACTCTGTATGCATCTTCGTGTGAACTTTGATGTGATAAGATCTATGTGCATGATTACTCTTCATGGACTTAACAAGTCCTACGAGAACGCATCTATTGGATATTGAGCATGGTGCTTTCGAGAACGGATGATTCAGGAGAATATGCATTTCCAACATGATTTTTTTCAGTCATTCTGTGGCAGTTATTTTTCTTGATCTTCGCTCTTAGATGTGGTAAAGTCTTGTGCAATGCTTCCTTGTTTTTAATACTGTATACGCACCTTCGAAATTTTTTGGAAACCTTGCTATGACGGATAACTGCCACCTTGGTTTATAAGCATATGAGGGGAATCTCACTTCACCCCACTTCCGATTTTTTTTAATATCTGCTTATTTATTACTTGGAATGGTCACCATCAACGGGTTGTGATTGATGAAAGTGTGTTCCGAGATCCTTTAAAAACCACCATATATATTGAAGTAATTGCACGTATGCCTACTCTCTTCCAAAAATGATTGATCTCTATAATGGGGTTTCTTGAAACTACAAATACACAGTTGCTCCAAGTAGAGGGAGTAAGCGTGATGATCTCGAGAGATGACAAGGAGGAACTGACCTGTAATTTCCCTTAGTTCGATGAGAGGAGCTTGGTGCCCCTAAGGGGAACAATGGGATCGACGGACCCAGGCAATGGGAATCTCTTTGGGAACAAATGAGACAGGCCTAGTGGCTTCGGGACGAGGAGGGTTTGGAAGAATGTATCTTTCCGAGCATGATCACGACCAGACTTTCTAATTGATTCAAATTTTCCTAGAATAGGATTTAAATGGTACTTCGTCCATTTGGGACTTCACATGGGTCCTTACGAGATTCTCGGAACACGACCATGGTACTGCTATAACGAATAGTTGTCACCTTGGCTTACGAAGATATAAATAAGACTTTTTATGACCCTACTCTCGACTTGCAAGGGCATTGATTGTATGGATATCTACTTACTTTTTGGATTGATCGTCATCACCAGCTTTCGATCGACAGGACCATAGCCCGAATTCTTACCAGAACCATCATATGTATTGAAAAGCCAGCAATTATGGTTTCCTCAGAGGAATGAGACATGATTCTAGACTCTGAATGTGTTGGCAATAAAATCACACGAATGCCTACTCTCTTTGCTCCAGCAACTACGCAGGTTGATCTCTGCGAGGGAGATTCTTATTGTTATTGTTATTTTACCTACCGGATGCTTTCGACGCATGGAACTCACCTCTCATAGACTTCCTCATTCTCCCTGGGGAAGGACCTATGTGATTAAAATCCCTTTCACTTACTCAACAGCCTGAGGAGTGTGCGAACCACCAACATGGATACTCCCCCTTACGATGTCGAAATGCTCCGAGATAGGATTATTACAAGTGAGAGACACATAACCTTGCTTATAGACGCCCTCCTGTGTTACCTCGTGCTGATTGAGCATGGGATCGGAGCTCAAATTTTTGAGCTCCGCTCAATCCCGCGCTCAAAAGCGATTGAGCGAGGTTTGAGCGGGCGCGGGAATATTTTTTCCCCTGGAAAAGAATAAACAAAAAACAAAATAAAAAATATAGGGTTGTAGATATTTTCAAGATCTACAACCCTATGTTTTTTATTTTATCTTTTTAAGATTTTCCATATTTTTCAAAAATAAAAAACATGAATGAAAAAAAAAAAATTGAAATGGGTGGGGTTTTCGTTTTTTCCACAGGGATCTTTTGGGGGGGCAAAAAATAAACCAAAAAAATAATAAAAAATAGAGGCTTGTAGATGTTTCAGAAACCTATGACCCCATGTTTTTCACTGTTTTTTTTTAACCTTATATGTATTTTTTAAAAACAAAAGATATAAAAATGAGAAAAAAAAGACAGATCCCCCACATGTACACACATATACACGCACACACACACACACACACACACACACACACACACACACACACACACACACACACACACACACACACACAATCACACACACACACAAGCAAACACACAAACACAAATACACTCACACACACACACATGAACATAAACACGCACACATACACACACACAGGCACACACACACATATATGATATATACATATATATACAAAAACAGAGAGAGAGAGTGAGAGAGAGAGAGAGAGTCACCACCTTCCCCCACTCAGGTCCCACCCCCCCCAACCTCAGCCACCAAACCCCTAAGACAACCCTTGGACCCCCTCCACCGCCCACCCAAACCCCCCAAAAACCAACCCCCTCCCTCCCCCCCCATCTTTTTTTTTTCGGTGCAAACACCCCCACATGTTCCCCTCCACGTCCGGGCCCACGCCAGGTCGACGCGCTGATGTTTTGGTGTGCGCGCGCGCCAGAAAAGCGATTGAGCATTTTTGAGCTCGCGCTCGCACACTTAAGCTCACGCTTGCGCGCTTAAGCGCGCTTAAACGGTTTCGTAAACGCTCCCATCCGAAGAGGCGACCCTCCATGTGTCGACCCGGAATACCATTATGAGGCCCCTTCTGCCCATGACCTTGAAGAAATCAGACATTGGGCGGCCTCCATCTTCTCTGAGGTCTATAATGACTATCGTGCTATCCTGAACATTGTTGAGGACACCATAAGCCGATGTAGGGAGCGTGACCAGGCAGGTTTATATAATCTTATGAGAGCCAACCTGGCAATCAGCTATGATTTCAACGCACTGAAAACTGACAGTTACAACAGGTCTATGACCCCAAATGTTTTTTTCTGCAACTCACTCAGATAGATAGTCTGCTCACTCCTAACTTTCGCATTCTACGTCTTTCTCATCATCATCATCCAACAAGCAATTGAGTCCTAGTTCCAACCCTGTGAATGGAAATTACCTTTTGGATTGGGTCTTGTACTCCCCTTCCCCCCCCCTCCTCCCCCTTTATGGGATATGAGGGTATGAATGACATATAAACCATTGAAGGTTGCTTTGGCTGAATAGGGATGCATATAAGACCGGATGCAACCTTCAATCGTATGGCCTGAGCAGTCGTACTGCAGTTTACAGTAGGGTTTGTGACGTATTGCGTCATGAGTAACGTAGGACACCACACACACACACACACACACACACACACACACACACACACACACACACACACACACACAC
>BFEA01000695.1:279807-291367 GCA_003427395.1 Chara braunii | reverse complement strand
ACACACACACACACACACACACACACACACACACACACACACACATACACACACACGCACACACACACACACACACACCTGATAACATAGTTGATGCAACACCTACAACAACTGCTTCAGTAGTCATTGATGCATCTTGTTGTGCACACGCACATACACACACGCACACACACGCATATGCACACACACACACACACACACACACACACACACACCTGTGCATGCCCACCATGCCCCCCTCCGAGACCGGAATGGCCGAAATAGCCCCAATACCGGCCACACGCGATGCATTCGGCAACCCCCTTTTTTTTTTCTGCGCTCGGACGAACATGTTCGGTTCCCACTCAGCCAAGCGTCCAAACATGTTCGGACGCTCGGTGGTGCACCGAACATGTTCGGCATGCTATACAAATTAATTATATTATTGAGTAATTATTCTATATAATTATTCTATATATGATATTTATATGTTGCATTATTTACGTATTATATATTGTATTATTATATTTGATCCTAGGAAGATTTTTATGCCCGACCAGTCCTGCTCGGTCGGGCACCCGAGCGTGATGCCTGGGAGGGTCTAACGCCCGGGGTACCCTGACATGCCAAAAAAAATAGAAAAAAACTTTTTTTTTTTTTTTTTTTGCGCTATTCCAGAGGACCCTAAATCCGGGCCCATATCTCTTGTTTTGCTAGTTGGCTTTCAAGGGGGTGGGGAGAGGGGTGTAAATTGGCTTTGAAAGGGTTAAAGGGGCTTAAAGAGGGGTGCCTCAGTGTGATTCTTTGATTTTCTTTTTTATCTCCGATTCCGTTAGGAATTCTAATAAGTGCTTTTGTCATTTGGAGCCCAGCGGGGTACGAGTGGGTCTGTATTGGGTATATACCGGGTATTTCCCTTCTCTTACGTAATTCGCACAATTTACCCAGGATCTTACCTTGTGTTGGACAAGTACAGTTGGGAAAGAAACTACTTTTTGTGGCTAGTTACCTTCGCTTAGATTTCGTTATTTCTGTCTTTTTATTCGAATACCACAGTTCAGGACGAGGATCTTTCAGCACACAATCTATTACAATGTACACATGGTTGAAGGCATTTGTGTATGTACCTATTGATCGTAATGTGCTTGATACTTTGATTGTGTGTCCGGTAATCTATCGTTATTATCTGCTTATGACTTTTAACTGGAGCTTGTCTTTCTCACCGATTGTGGTGGATGAGAGTTTGGTGATGAATACAATGTGGGCGAAATTTGAAAACAAAGGTCTGAATTGGTTTTGGAAATGGGATGCTACTGGTACGTTTGGAAATGCTTTTGTGCTTCCCAAACACAATGACTTAACTAGGTGGTGCCCGATTTCTCCTACCTTTTTTGAACCCTCCCGATTGGATAGTGGCGGAGTTGCAAGAGCGCTCAACAATCTATTGTTCGCTCTTCCTCCTCTTGCTTTTGTTAACTCAAGGGGTGATGGATTTTGTCTCGGGAGTTTGAGACATGGGTTTTCGTTTCCATAAATTGCTAGATATTTTCGATCTACTCATAAGTTCACAACATCCTTTGATCAACATATTTGTATCTCTTCCCCATGCTTAAATCATGGATTCGGTGATTTGGTTACTCGATTATTTTGCCAACTGTGGATGCAAGCAGGACAAAGTTGCCACGAGGGGCCACAAAGCTTGGTTGTCCTATGACGGTTCGAGAGACAAGTGTATTTTAGTGGTACTTTCGAGTATTCGGGATATGGTTCTCTTCGAACGCAGTTATGCTTTCATCACTCAGGTGGGCATCTGCTTAGACAGGTGATTGGTGTCCCAATAGGAAAATCATCCAGTTGCCCTCTTGCATGTATCCTTTGCACCTTTGCTTAACCGATGTTTCTTTCTGCCTTAGACAGAGATAAATGCCTTGTCCAAGGTTTTCGAATCATTGATGATGTTTCAATTTTTTTTGCTTAGGTTGGGGAAAATGGAGGTTATAAGGCAACTAAGATCCTCAACTTCTTCTAGGGATGGTATGGTAAAGACCTTCGTTTGGTTTGAACTGATAATGATTCGGATCACTGAAATTTTTGTTGGCATAAACATCTTTAGGTTTGACGTGTCTCTAAGGACGGTGACAATCGTGAAGAACGTGACTTTTATATGGGATTTTTGAGACCTAATCTTCGGTAGCTTTCATGACTTGAGTTCCTATTCAGGAAAGAATGCGAAGGTTGGTGCGATATTGAGCACTTTGCACTATCTTTTTCGACTTTCATTTGATCGTTGAGGTTGAATTGAGACTGTGCTTGCAGCTAAACAAGAACCCCTCATTAGAGGTTATCCGCATAGATTGGTTCTCTCATCGTTCGAAAGGTTCGGTGACAGAATGGGTACTAAGGCAGCCGAGGTGATAACGGCATGTATTCATTGAGGAGTTTTCTTAGTACTTTTTTTATTTTTATCTTTCAGGGAAAACAAAAGGTTTGGCAGGGTGCCAAGAAGGCCTTGATGGCCTCAACCTTTTTTGTATCCAAGCCGACAGGGATCATCAGGCCTTTAGGACCTATTTTGCTCACTCTATGTAGTTTAGCGAGACTATGATATTGGCGATATGGGGGGTCTGCTACTTATGCCTAAGCTTCGTTTCCCATTCTCCCGACTTTTGGGATTCTTAACGGAAACTTCTCACCATTCGTATGCATTTTTGTCAGATTTCGACTAGGTTATTTTGTGGTTTCCTGCCCGTTTTTCTGCAAAACCTCGATTGTCGGATTTGTTTCCTTGAGGATTATTGTCCGATGGCATACGGTTATTAGGGCTCGCTCGCTCCTGGATGCCCTTGGACGTGCCTGATCTCCGGGTATTTACCTGGTGTGCACGTTCGACCTATCCTCATTTGGTTGAACTCTGTTCAGAAGTAGGAGAAATTGTCCATTTGGTGACACTTGTACTTTCTTTTCTGAAGTCGTTCCCTTGGGTATTCAAGATTGTGCACTGTTCACGACGGTTGCCAGTTCGGTAGCCGGTGCCTGAGAATTGACAACCATAGTTGTGCCAACTTGTATCTTTTCGACCATGTTGACGCTGAGTAGGGTTACGATACCTCACGACAATACTTCGAGCAAAACCTTGTCTTTATGTCTTTCTGTGTTTTGGTTTCTTTTGTTGATTGTTTGTGTAGGTATTGCAAAATGACATCTCCAATGATCGTGCGACCACTAACCTTTTTGCTTCTTCGACTACCTTTTCAGTTGATGGTGACAATTTTTCTCATGTTATTGAGACAGTGGACACTCGGGTACAATGTACAGTATGGTTGAAAAGGGGAATATAGTATGGTTCAAGAGGGGAATAGGGTAGCTATATAATGGGGCAAGACATGAGGAATGGCTCTATCTTTTGGTAGTGTTTTTTCCTGAAGAGTCTTTAGACGGCGCATACGAAACGCGTCGAGGGTTGGTCGTTCTGCTCTTGGTCCTTCGTGAGACCTGATTGTTTTTTCATTATATCTTTTCAGCGACTACTTGGTATTTTGCTACCGATTGCTTGTGTGATGGTTTGATCTCCATGGGTATATCTTCAGTTTTCGTCCTCATGTTTGCCCCGAGACATTTCTTTTTTCTCCTCTTCTTCTCAGCTAAAAGTTGTTTGTATTACAATTCTACAACATTTTTTTTTAATTTATTGATTTTTTATTTTTATTTTTATTTTAAATGATGGGACTGCTTGGAACCCTACCGGGGGGTCATGCCCTGTTGGGCATTTGGGTGAGTACCTGGGCATGAGTTGGGTGTCCGGACACCCAAAAAAATAGCCTAGATTCTATGTTTTTTTTCTTCATAAATCAATGATACAGATACTCTGTAATAGAAGGTCTATAGAGAAATGAAAATAAATAGATTTTATTATTTTGGTCGACATAGCTAAATGCTTTGAGAAAATCACAATCCATGATACCGAGGATGAACTGATTAGTCAGTTTGGTTCTTTGTAAAAACAACATTAACCTATTTCCAATCACGTCAGAGGATCACACTGATTACACATGTGTACGAGAAGCATGACACTGCTCACTGCACTACCACCAAAAGAAGTTTGATCCCTACCTGCAAGTGGTTGATATTCAAGTGCTATGTTATTTTCGACAATTGTAGAACACTCCCACGTAGATGAGACAACTCGAATTTGATTTTCTATTTTTAATCAACTCCCAGGCAGGGATTCATTAAGGAGGGTGATATGAGCACCTCAACAGCTTCCCTTAATACTGTCGTGGGTGGCGGGCTCCATCTATTAATGCGGAGGTGCATTGCAAAAAAAACCATCGCTTCGCACCTTTATCCAGCTACCACTCATCCTATGCTCTATCTTAACCCTCACATTTACACATCTTGCTCTAATCACCTTCATAAACCACTAGTATCTTTCCCACTTATTTTTCAGGGGCGTGTCGGGTAATGCGCTGACTTGAAACGGACGGACGACTGCCAATAAATCGAATCGACGGCCAGTCTTGATTTTCGGTCGGTGCTCAATGCCCGCGACCGACATATGGGAAGCTACATCTTATTGTATACTATGTCGATTGTCTCCTAACTACCACCTACATGGAATCTTATCTACGTTACTCTCTACCCTAAGGGCAACCAAGGTAGTCCCTCCTAAACCAATACTTAAAGTAAAAAAAATAAAAATAAATTTGGAGATGGCCAAGGTAGCACCTCCTAAGCCACTACTGAAAGTAAAAAATAAGAAAAAGAAACAGAAACAAATCTGGAGACGGTCATAGAAGACATACCTATCAAGCCTATACTTCATTAAACTACCTACAGACCGACAAAGCATAGGCATTTATTTAGAACTACTAAAACACGATTACAGTCGACTTTAAGGACATACGAAAACATCCACAACATCCAAATGAGAACCCCATAAATTCCCATAACACAATTTCTCTTTCTTTCTTTCTCTCTCTCTCTCTCTCTCTCTCTCTCTCTCTCTCTCTCTCTCTCTCTCTCTCTCTCTCTCTCTCTCTCTCTCTCTCTCTCTCTCACACACACACACACACACACACACACACACACACACACACACACACACACACACACACACACGCATACACATACACACACACACATAAATAAATAAGAACATATATAAGAGCAAAACGGACAAATATACATACACAACATTGGCAATGTACACCAGGAAGCCCAAGGGAAGGGTCGACAAAAACTCCGTCGAGGATGAGAGATGGTTAATGGAAGACTCAAAATTCCTGATTTTTCACCGCATCACTACAAGCAATGTCATCGAAAACTTTGCGAACATCAGAATGAATTAAGTTAAAACTTCATAAATAAACTTAGTGATTTCATTGAATCACTAAGTCTATTTATGAAGTTTTAACTTAGATGACTACTTTGGGACTAGGAGTGTTGTCGCGTTGTTTGTTCTGTGTCGTTCTGTATATGTGCGTGTGCGTGCGTGTTTTAATTTTTATGTTCTTAGAGTGGTGTACACGTGATATGTGGGATATGTCCTAGTCGACCGATGACGAGTTGCGCTGTTGGAGGGCGCGGTGTCCCGACCCTCCTTTGTGTGCCAAATTCCTGCTCAGTGTCAGTCCCTTGTCTGGAATGCCTGCGGCTCGCTAGACTGTTGTTGAACCTTCGCGGCTCTGCTGGTATACCTGAGTTGTGCCCTGAAATGGACCGGTCCTGTTGGTGCTTGCCCCTACAAAAAAAGGAAGCGGGTGCGCCACTGGACTTTCCTTTCGTCCACGTAGGCTCGGTGCTTTACTGTACAGCAGAGCGCTACCGGCCTGTGGCCGTGGTAGCCGTCGGTCTTGCCCAGGGACGAAGAAGTAAATAGACCGGCGCGGTCTGTTCTACTGCGCGCCGATCGCTCCTTGGTCGGGTTATGGGTTAGGTGCTTGAAGCGGTGGTCGTTGTCAAAGCAAGAGAGGCTAAGCAAAGAAAACAAGAAAGAAAAATGAAATGTAAAAGAAAAGTGAAAAGAAAACTAAAGGTCTAATCTGCACGACTGAACCGCCTACCTTAGTTTAGGGAAATCAGACGACCTTTAGTCACTTCGTCGTTACGTTTTCTTTCTTTTATTATTATTATTATTATTATTATTATTATTATTATTATTATTATTATTATTATTACTAGTATTTTTGAACTCTTAGACGCGACTTTCTTTTTCATTGTAGTCATTTCATGGGAAGGCCAACGTTTGAATTTCGAGTGCGGCCGTGGTCTGTGGCCTAGACTGGCCCGACCCTTCATTTAGCGCTCAGTGGTTGAGGAATCAGATTAAGCGCCGCGCAGCGATCCCAAAAGAGGGGCAACCCGCAACCGCTTTGGTAGGAGGCTTATCAACCCCCCTGTGGAGAGTCATAAGCCCCCTCCTTGACATCGGACACAGGTACCCGTTTGTGGTAGCCTGTGGGTGCCTTATGGAGTACGTGAGGTGTCGGGTAGTATTCCATTATGGGACTGCCGTGCCAACAAGAATGTCACATCAGTAGAGGGTTTTACTCATATTGCGACCGTTGGGGTTCGACCTTCAGCTCTTTCCTTTTATTCCTCCAATTTATTATTCTTCTAAAAACTCAGTTAATAAAATATAAGAATTTCGAAAGTTATTTGAGTTTGTCCCCTCGTTCAGAAACGCAGGGATCTCGGTGAGTGGTGGCTATACAAAGGAAAAGAGGGTGGTCTTTGGGACTCAGGCTCAAGTAGTGTTGCCGCGCTGTTTTGTTGGTGGAGCAGGGGGCTGTGTTGCAGTGTGAGCATGGGGGGCCCCTGCTCATGTGTGCTTGCGCCAAGTATTTGGCTCCGACTATCTTAGGCTTCTGTGGCTTGGTATCGCGGTGCAAACCAACCAAAAAGGGGGCGACCATGGTGCGTAGCAGTGGGTTGCATGGCTACAGGTCAAGGTGCCTCTAGTCCCTCTGGAAATGTGAGCAGATGTCGGGAGAAGGACCTACAGTGAGGGCTATACTAGACTATAGCTACGGTAGGCAGGAGGTGAGGTTGAAGATAAATGTAGAAGAGGGAAAAGAGGTCGAGATGAGGGTAGATCAGAGGTTGCAGTTGGCAATTACTGAGGCGAGGGATCGTGCTGAGAGAAGGTGCAGGCGAGACGGGGTCACAAATGAAATCAAAGTGAAGTTCTCGTACCTAGAGGCAGAGACATCTACGGATACGGCGGAGTGAGAACAACACCATTTGGACCGCGACTCAGAGGCAGAGAGCGACCAGAGTGACCTCGAGGTTGAGACCCAGTCCTGACATGGACTGGATCAGATACGGAGGAATCACCCGTTAGCGAGCGTGGTGGAAGACGACCCATAGGCCAGCTCGGAGTCGGCAATGAGAGAGAAAACGAGGCCAGCGGAGGCTGGGCCATCAAAAACACGAGGCCTGTAGAGTGCAAGACAGGTCGCGCGAGGAGGTTACACGTGTGCGATCTGTGTTGTGGTATGAGTTCAGAGGACGACTGCAGTAGGGCAGGGCGAAGTTGATCGCACGAGAGAGTAGAGAGAGAGAGCCGACTCAATGCAGTGGATGTCAACCGTTGCCTGCATGTTTTCAAGGAGCGTTCGTATTTGCTGAAGGGTAATAGGTTTAGCGTTATCTTGGGGCCGTGAGTTAAGGCGCGTTGTGAGGGCGATGAGAGTAGAGTCAAGTTGGGCGATTGCGATTGTCGTCAGCAGCTTCTTGACCGAATGGTACGAGTAGTGGTTCTCGAAAAGTTGTACGATTCCGCGTCTTGAACGCAAGAGACCGTGAGAAGAAGCAAGCGGTACAGTCGACACTATGGTATGGTCCAGTGGGAAAGGCGCGTAGAGAGGAAAGAGAGAGTGTCAACTCGAAGGGGAGATTGTGTATAGGCAAAACTGCTTGATCGTAAGCTATGGCTGGCGACTTATCTAATTTTCAGGAGTGATGACTAGTTATAAATGTACGAACAGTATGGGACTCTACCCGCAGTGACTAGGCGGGATTGGCAGGACATGAGCTCTCTTTTCGCCGATTGATGTGTCTCTGATGATCTGTAGTTGTAAGAGTGAGAAAGGGTTGGGAGCGCCACGCATACTCGAGTGATGCTGACGAGACTATAATTTGTTGACGTCATTGGCTGCTACGCCCTTCCTTTCTTACTTCTTGCGGTCTCTGTATGAGCGATGGTAGTGATCGATGCCACTCCTAGCTCTGCTCTTATTGGTAATTGACGGCAAGCGAGAGTCTAAGTGATAATCGTGTGATTATTGAATTGTGATTGGACGCGCTGAGTTCGAAATAGCAGCTTCGGGTTGTGAGAGAGCGCCAAGGATACTGAGTATGGACAACGTCTGTAGAGAGGAGGCTGAACTTGGGGGATAGTCTAACGAGTGGGCGTGATCATTTCTCCGCACGGCTCGCATCGCTCGTTTCCGAGCACGGTTGTTTCCCTTCTCCTCGGGTGAAATGGGATTGGAACTTAATGCATGGAACTTTCCTGGCGGCTCGCGCAAGAACGTAAATTTGTTGACGTCATGGTTTGGATGAAAGCGTGAGTGCAAGTCTGAGCGCCGTTGCAGGTGGTGTGAGAACTGTGTGCCTTTTGTGGCCGACGTTGTCCCTGCTCTTGATTGGACCCGAGCTGGTCGTGGTTAGTCTTGTCATCGCTGAGGGACTTGGTTGATGATGCCTTAGCCACTTGTATTGTTGTTGTTTGTTAATGGCTGAGTCAGACCTGACTGCATATAATCTGGGGAGCGTGTGAACTCGTTTTGTAAAATTAGCGAGAACGGGTTTCGGAGAACTGACATCTCCTTGAGATTTGAAGGACCCACCTCTGCCTAAGTTTATTGGCTCTCCGGCCAACGCAGAAGAGGTTTCGACTAATCAAATTAGTTTGTCTATTGAGCGCTATCCTGTTGAGTTTGAGTTGGTAATCTTGGATCATTGCCTGGTGGAGTTGGGTTACAGTCGAGCACGGTTGAGAAATGTCAATCATATATTTCCATTCCAGGTACTGACATGAGGAACTGGAAGTATAAAAGAGACTATAGAAATGATGGGTTATGGCTTACGAAGAAAATGAAAGGTCCTGCGTTTCTCGTCAAATGAAAAACTGTTAGGTAAACGAGAGAGTTGAGAAGGCGTTTATGAACGTTTGACTTACTAAGCATATTTTGATGAGCTTTGACTATTAATCGGGGCTAATACGTAAGTCCTCGCGTATACTTCATAAGAAGAGTAAGATCTTGTTGCTGTCAGTAAGAATGAGTGAATAATAGACGGGAAAGAACCAACGTGCCCTGAGAAAATTTGCATATTTGCTCACAAAATTCTTGACAGATTGCGGCTGATCTTGTGAATTATCAGAGTTGACGAAGCAAAGATTCCTGTTTGATGAGATCATTAATTGAATCTTGATGCAGAGCTTGTCGGGTCCCTCTGTGCCTAGCAAATGAGGATCCAGAACTCTGCGTTCAATTTCCCCTGATGTGTTTGCAAAGCTCTTTCGTTAGTTCAAAGTTGCCTGTAAATGCTCAATACTTCTCCCTTTCTACTTGAATGGGGGAACTTGGGCGAGTGTGATACCCCCTCCTCTCAAATAAGGGTGTGAATGGGCTGAGGGTAGGCAAACATGAAAGAGGTTGTGCGCCTTCTAACCTATACCTCTTCTTAACAGAGATTAATAAATCACACTTTGCCCTATCAAGGTCAAGAGATAATGCTTGTCATTGCCTTCATCTGCACGCAAGAGGGGGAAGGAGAATTTTGCGAAGTGTCTAGTTACGTTACTGTTATCTTCTTTTGTTTGATTAAGTATGACACCTAAGAAGAAGTCTGAGACAAAGACTCACGGTTGAGTGCAACTCCACACTGTAGCAAGAACTATGATGAGACAGTCTTGTACCCCGCACAGATATAATCAGAGTTCAGATCTGCTCTGAGCAAAGTCTCTCAGACTGTGTATTTAGCATGTAAACCAACGAACTAAACGTGTGCTCTACAATCACGAACCAGGCTTGTGCCCTACAATCGATATAGTAAATCCAAGAAGTTCATTTGATTAAGCTTTGAGGCATATATGAAAAGGGGTTATGTTTGAGTGCACATGTGTGTTACAAGAAGTGCTCGGTGCACAGTGGCTTCCTACACAGAGAATGAGTAACAGTCATTGCTCGACAGTGACCTCTAATGGCACTTTCTACTGAAAGTCGGTCATCGGAGCCCACTGTAACGGACAAAGTGCAGTTTATCGGGTACGAGCTGTATCGACTGAGCAAAACTGGAAAAAGGAACAATCTATGTTGGCTGCTCACTTCTAGTTTCAGTATTTGATCTGCTGTTACGAACTCGGTGAGTCAGGAATGTTGTAGGGGTCTTACCCTAAAGGACTTTCGAGCCTAAGTCGACCCCGCTGCGGGTCCCAGTTGGCTCGACCCGCCCACGCTCATGCTCAGGGCGCGGGTCGTTTGTCCCAGGGGCATCCCCACCTAGTGCTTTGAGATGGATGGGGATATGCCTTTTGCGAGAGGGTTTTACATTGGGGGAGCTCCGCTGTCGATGGTAGCTCTTTAGGCACTCGTGGCGTTTGCTTGATTCATTTAAGTCTGACCAAGCAATTGCTTCTTCCAATACACAGGCAGTCCAGGGAATTCATTGAGGGTTTATCTTCATTTCGTGTGTAGGCCAAGCGTCGTCCATTGGACCACACACCTTTTCACTAAGCCTAGCGACTCAAGACCGCCCCTGCGGCATCCTCGGGGTGCGGTGGCACCGCCCGGACCCCTAGCCGATATATATATTTTTTTGCTTGAGTCACTAGTGTTGCATTCACCTATCCAAAACCACCCTTAGTCCTTTCGGGCATACACTCCGTTGAAGAGAACCATTGCATTCAATCACCATGCAAGCCGCAACCGGGCATCTACCATTCATTCAAGCTTCCAACCGTCAAACCCATCCTGCATTCATAGTTTATGCGAGGTCTAAGTCCCTCCCTTTTCCAGTTTTCCGTTGGATCCAGTCCCGCCCGACACCCATCCCGAGATACTCACCTGCATAACATCACACAAGACGAGAGGCCCCAGTACAATCCCCATTGGGGTCAACACATCGCCCCTTCCCACAATCCTAAGATTCTTTTGCCCTCGATGTTCCTTTGGTTGTCTTTCCCCTTCCTTCAAGCAAAACCCTGCCTTCACCTTAGTCAAGCAGTCGGGGAAGATGGTTGAGTCCAACTGACCTTGTCACACAAACAACACTCCTTTCCGCTTTCACAGATGTTCCAATCAGCCTGGTATCCTTTCCTTCCTGGTGGCACAAGGACCGACAATCCTTCCCTTGCCCTCGCTTTCCACCAAGTGAGGACCAAGTTCTTTTTCGTTTGTCCCCTGACAATGTAACAGGCGAGGGTAGAGGTTAGTCACATGCCATGGAGGGGAAGGAGTGAGGGAAGGGGCAAGGGCTAAAGAGTTCGAGGGAATGGGGGAGGAGAGAGAGAGAAAGAGAGAGAGAGAGAGAGAGAGAGAGAGAGAGAGAGAGAGAGAGAGAGAGAGAGAGAGAG
>BFEA01000695.1:251946-273375 GCA_003427395.1 Chara braunii | reverse complement strand
CAGCAAAAACACTAGTTTGAGAGCATCTACACAAGGGGAAAGATCACCGAAGTATCCCAAGATGAATCGCAACACACACAAGCATCCAAATCAGCAAAAAGACTAGATTTGGAAGGAGGGATAGATGAAGAAGGGGGAGGAGGAGAGGGAGAGGAAGGAGAAGAAAAGGAGAGAGAAAGAAGAAGAAGTAGGAGAAAAAGAAGAAGAAGAAGGGGAGAATAAGGAGAAACTTCCTCCTCTTTCACTCACCTCTCACTGGTCTCTAGTCAATGGGCTTCCAGGCTTGGTTCTAGCTCCTTGAGTATAGCTTTCCCACCTCCTCAAGTTCTCTCCTCCTTCTCTCACACCTCCTCCCAGGTTATGGCAAGCTCCTACCTCTAAGGCTAAGGAGTCCTTCCCTCTAGAAGGGCTAATGAGACCCCTTTCAGCCTCTCCTCCTACCTCATAGCCTCAAGGTTATGGCGGATTACTTCTCTTGCTCCTTTCTAGCCTCTAGACCTTCTCCCTCAACCCTATCACCATAGCCAGGGTCCAAGCTAGCTCCGGCTCCTTCTCCCTTGCTATATTCTATTAGGACTCTCTCATGGATTCATTTGGGCAGCATGGGCTCCTCTCATGATCAAATGAGAGTGGCGGCCTGCATTCTCAGCTTATGTAGGCTGGAGCTGGTGCACCGCCCCACCACTAGGCCTCCCCAAGTGCCTCTAGGTGGAGCGAGGTACCCCCAAGGCCAAATTTCCGGTTTTGGCCTATCTGGAGGTACCCGGGCCTCATTTTGGTCAAGTGCATGCAGTCCGAGTGGCTTGTACCCTCTCAGACTACCCCTTGGCCTACCCCGGCCTCTCTTTACTTCAAAAAGAGCTGCCTTGTGGGGTACCCCTTTCCAAAATGCAGCCTTTACTGAAAATTGAGGGCCTAGTGGCCCATTTTTTATTTTTTTCCTGGTCTAGGCCTCTTTTGGGTAGCCGTTGCATTTTTCCAAGTGGCGGCTCCAATCTCAGCCTTGGGTTTGGCAGAGATCCACGGTTCTCATCATTCCGAACTACCCCCAAGCTCCCGTTGGCCTAAATTTGAGTCTTTTACTTCAATTTTTAATTATTTTGGTGTATCTGGCCCAATCCTTGGATCATATACGCAGTTTTGTTTTATTCCTTTCCTTGTTTTCCCTCCATTTTGCTGCCAACTCATTCCGGTGCTAGCCGTTTTGTGTCAGCCCACAAAAAACGGCTAGATCTCCTCCTCCTTAAGATCAGATTTCAGATCTAAGGCCCAAAAATGAGCCGGCCAACTCACATCAGCATTTTTCTTTATTTTTGTTGCTTAAATTCAGATATTGCAGAGATAATGTCCTAAGGGCCCAGTCTCTGCAGTCCGGACTGCCCTCCTAGGATTTAGGAGGGATAAGGTCATCATTGAAACCTGTCAGTCCCTACCGCTACAGTCCCAACCTGGCGGCACATTTTCCTCCACCCATTCCTCCTCCTTTGTCTCATTCTCCCCCTTTTTCTCTCCTTTCTCTTTTATTACTGTTGGGACAAGTGTCCAACAACTATTTCTCCTCTTTCTAGCTGTTGGACCTTTCCCAAGGTCCGATTTTGCAGCCGGCACGTGGCCGCTGCACCTCGAACTGCAGTAATGGCCCCCAAGGTCCTAGGGGGATCCTTTTGGCTGCCGCCGCTCCTGTTTGTGGCCCCCCCTGCTTCGATGTTCTCCGGCCAGCCATTTCTTCATGCGGGTCCTTGGGATTTTGTTTTTGTTTGCCCTGGCTGATCCAGAATAACCCGGATTGCTGGCCGGCCTCCTCATTACCACTATTCCCCCCCTCTTTTCCCCTCGGCACCTCCCACCGGTGCTTGTCGTTGTGGTAATTAGTATTTTCATCCGGATATCTGGCCCGGACGGTCCCGTCCACCTGACATTACGTTATCTTATTTTTATCATTGTTGCGCCTGATCCAGGGTCCCTCTGGGTCGTCCCAGGTGCCCTCCGTCTTTCCCGTCTCACGCCTATCTCCTCCGTTCTGTCGACAATTCCCGTCAGCGCCCGACTTCTCCTCTTTTCCTTATTGTTCCTAGTCCCCCCCTTTTTCCCGGCGTCACCCCAGGTGACGACCCGCTCTCGTGCGCCCCCCCTCCCTTTTGCCGGTCGCCGATTATTCCGCCGACGGCTCCGACCTTTAGCCCTCGTCGGCGGCTCCCGACACTTTATCCCGTTGATACCCGTCTTGCTAGTGGTTCCGCTGGTGCCGCCATTTTATCTAGGCCCACGCGGTCCCACTTTGGCCTGCCTGCATTACGTCTTTCCTTTGGTCTCACGCGGTTCCCGGTACTTCGCCTTGCCGGCACCACGCCGTCCCTTGGCCCCGCGTGGTCCCCAACACTTTGTCCTACTGGTACCGCCCCGTCCTTCAATCCCATGTGGTCCCCGACACTCCTGCCCCACCTGTACCACGTCTTTCCTTGGTGCTCCTGACGTCCTTCCGCCTTACGGCGATCTCCTCTCCCCGTTCCTCTTGCGTCCCGTACGCTGTTCCGTTCCGGGTGCCAGCTCCCATCCAACCGGCGGCCTCCTTGGCCATCTTACCGCCATGTCACGTCAGCGCCTTGCGCCCTGTCCCTTCCTACTTCTTTCTTTCCCTTGCTGCGCACCTCCTATGCTACTACTGACTTCCCAGCGGCCCTTCTCCGTCCTTGGGGAAAGAGTCGCCCCTGCTATTCTCTCACAGTCCTTTGCCGCTTCTTGCTTAGACAGTCCCTTTCTAGTTTGGCGGTCCTGACGACTCTGGGCAGCCTCTAGCTTCATACTGTTTGTGCCCACGCTTCCGATCTTTCCAGCATTCCTGCCTCCGGTTTTCTCTGCCGTTCACAAATTGGTCATATACAGTCTCTCGAGTGACGGAAAATCATTCGAGACTCACTAGTCCCGACATATTCCCCCCACTCATTCGCGATGTCCTCATCGCGCACCAATCCATGGTCAGTAGGAATTTTGGAGTGATAGACAGACAGGGAAGAGGAGTGGGGTGGGATGAGTAATTAGCTTGTCAGTGTTCTTTTTGTCTTTCCCACTCTTTTCTCGGGTCGTTCTTTAAGTTTCTGCCCCTTGGGGCGGGGGAAGGTATGGAGGGGTCAAGGTTTTGTTTCGGGTTACCTTTGGATTGCGTAACGTTCCCAAGCTCAATAATGTTTTTGCAACGAGCGCGTAACACTCTTTGTGCATCAACGTCTGTCTCACAACTGTATCTCTTTCTTACCGGAACTCCCAAATACCCAAGACATTCCCAACAACCTCAGGTATCGTCCAACGAAAGAGAGGACGACAAACGCATCACCCTCCCCAGGGACCAAGGTAAGAGGAAGATTTTGGCGGCGAATGTCACAAGGATCATCCGTTATGGCTTCCTTCAGGTGCGAGCTAGCAACACGCCAAGGGTTTTAAGCAGCTCGATGTCTCTTTCTTTCTTTCTTTCTTCATCAAGTTGTCTAGCATTGCCCTTTGGGGAGGTCCGTCAACAGACATGTCTTGCACTAGTCTTTCATTGTACGTTATTTCTCGCTCTTGACAATGTCTTGAAGGCTGCATTCGTAATCTCAAATCTATCTTCCCATTTCATCGAGAAAACATTCTCGAGCAGGCACCAACCTGGTTTCGTCTCATTCATTACTCTTAGGACATCCACACCTTTCTCGTACCAGTTTCCCTCTCCCCAAAGCTCAGGCATAGCCAAATCCACATGCATTCTTCCTGGCTCATTCTTCCTGGCTTCTCTCAGATCCTGCCAGTTCCGCATGCATATCACCCTTTTGCCAATCCTTGTCTTTTTCCCTTGTCTTGATTTTCATGTGTGCTGCTCAGTTCTTCCCTTTGAACATTCCTTTCCCAGGTGCCTTGCCAGACTCTTTTTTTCAAACTCATGCAGGCCAGTCACACCGCCCTACCTCCACTTACCAGTCCATTCATAATCAATTATACTAGCTCTTTCCTTCCTGGTCGTCCAACCAGACCCTTTTTCTCAAGTAAGTCCCTTCTGTCCCGGCCTCTTGTCAGGCCCCCCCCTTTTCTCAGGCCCATGCAACCCAATTACAAGTCTTTTTTCTTTTCTGGGCGTCTTGCCAGACCCCTTTTCTCAGGCTCATGCAAAACCAATTACAGGTCTTTTTCCATGCGTATTTATTGGTAGATGGCGCACCTTTCCCCCACTCAAAACGCGATGTCCCCATCGCGCGACTGGTTCTCACTCGGAGGTACGCAGACCTTTGGCCTGCCAACCGCAAGTCAAGGACACAAGCTCGTCCGCTTCACAAAAGGAAGAGTGATCAGTTCCTCCCCAGCGAACGACATCTCATTCTTCTACCCGGTTCGACCTTTGTTCTCTTACGTGGCGAGCACCGATACCAAGATTCCTCCTCACGTCTATCGGTTAGGTCCAATCCAAGCCTGCTAGGGTCTCGTCTAACCGTAAGAGTGTTCCTCGCGAATCGTTCCTCCCGAGTGGTAATTTTCTGGATTCCGGCCTCTTTCTTTCAAGAGAGTTGGGGCTCTCGATCAGTTCGCGAGTGCAGTTACGAAGACCTCGCAATTAGTCCCGAAATGGTTGTAATGTTCCGGCAGGGCAGTGTCAACACCTCGTGGTGGTGGCGGACTCCACCCAGTACCTCGCCGGCCTCTCCCCTTGGACAGTGCTGCCCAACTTAGTGCGGGCAGCCGTGGTCCGACCCAAACAGCCATGCCACCCCTCTATGACGTGGCGTGTGGTTGGAGAGTAGCAAAATAGACTAGATGAGAATGACTTTCCTGCCCATTTGACTCTCTCGCCCTTTGACGTTAAGGCGTTCAACAGGAAGCGCAGTTGGAACTCACCGACTAGAGCTCATTGTCGGAGGTGGTTCCGGACGTCCCGCACCGATCCAAGTGGTAGGTGCCTTAGTCCTTTAACCCTCACCCTCTCGAAGAGGAACATGTCGCGCTGAGACTTTTTTCCTCAAAGGGATCGAGGTCTTTGGGGTTGCGGTGCGTGCACCGGTATCCCCCTCTTGCCGAGGCCAAAGACTAGAAGAAAAGAGAAACTCCATTTCAAAGCTCTTTTCAAGTCCATTTCAAGTTGCCTAGGATCCCCTATTTTTGCAATGCAATTTTCAATACTCAATCCAATTTCAATGCTCAGTCTCATTCCCATGCTCAATCTCAATCCAGTGCTTCTTCTTCATCCAATGCTCAATGCAATATCTCTTCCCAGGCTGAGTCCAATATCTCTTCCAATGTCGTTTACAAGGCTCATCTCTTCCAATATCTTTTCCAAAGCTCCGCATTTTCCAATATCTTTTCAGAGGCTCGACTCTTCCAATGTCATGCATCTCAAGCAGCCATGCAAGGGGACCCTAGTGCCAATTCCAAAGAATGAACCTTGTCAGGGGCCATTCCGAACAACCTGGTTAGGGTCGTTCTTTCCATTTCCAAGGCGACCAGCCCAGTTAGGGTCATTCTTATCCATTGCAATTGGACAGCCTGGTTAGGACTATCCTTATCCATTTCAATTGGACAGCCTGGTTAGGGTCATCCTTGTCCATTTCAATGTTAGCACCCGAGGGGGTGGGCCTCGAGAGCACGGATCCTATCTCGTCTCGGGGGTTAGAAGGCGGCCATCGTCTTGGGTTTTTACGCATGCTTCTTTCTTTTCCTCATGGCATTTACCAATCTTACATCCATCCGTACATCCGACGTAGCGTCTAATGCTTGAGTTGGAGATCGTATCCCCAAGCAGCACTAGCCTACCCGGCCGTTCAACCATTACAAGGGGTGCTGACTCCTTTCCATGTTTTCTCTTTCTTTGGACTCACATGCATTTTGCTGTTCTGAAGCGACGTGGAACCGGTTGGATTAGGCTGCTAGGGAAGAAGGTCCTTCATGCCTTCTTACCCATAGGTCCCCTAACCTCTCATAAGGACTTGTGCAAAGACTCATTCAATCATGGACACAAAAATAAAAGAAAAAACAACTGCCGTTCTTCCAATATCCAGGAGTTTACATGTCCTTGTTCATGACCTTAAGACAAAATCGATCATCCCTAGTCCCTTTCTTACTGTAAAAAAAAACTCATATTTCCCGGAAGGAGCGAGTACTCATACAAAGTAGCACTGGTCAGCCCCCCCCCCCTACTAGTTTCCTCAACCCAAAAAGTAGTTTCATTGCAGTCCTTCCCAAAAAAGGAGGAGACAAAGTTCGAAATGCAATGACAACATTACAGACTCGTCTCATCTAGGTCCCCCTTGTTTTCCCCTTGCTTGCCCTTAGCCAACGCAACCAGTCACAGTTCTATGTCTAAGTGCACTGATCCTTATGTGTTTTTCCTGAAGAAACGACTCATATGAAGTAGCACCCATTACCCAGTCCTTAGTCGAAAAGTTGCCTCATCTCAATCCATTTAACAGAGTTCAAGTGCGAAACTCAAAATGGTCGTTGTGCCTGTGCAAGTGTCAACCCTCCCCCAATTTCCAGCTATTCCCATCATGCCTGTTGTCCCCTTTTACTGCCCCGGTGCCCTGCGCCAAGCCCCCCTCCTTGCACGGTCCTCCATCTCTTGCTCCGTTAGCCTCTTTATCGTCTGTAGATGAAGAAGCGTTTCTTCTGAAAAGAAGGATGTTGGAGATATGTCTTCTCCCCTGCTCAACTTTTCCTTGCCCTTCATTGCCCACGGATAATGCAAAATACTGGACCATTGATCGAACCAATCGCTGAAAGTTGGTCCGAATTCTCTCTTTCATGGGTCATTTTCTTCCCCTGGGTCCTCCTCTCTTCCCCGATCTTCCCTTGTGGGCGTTGTCACTTCGTCCTCTTCTTTCCCGCTACTGAGGTCTATGACCTCGATGGACTCCTCCTCCTCCAACCTTGGCCTTTTCCCCGGGTTCCTCTCTTCCTCCCTGCTGGTATCGCTTTCAGAGGGGAGGACTATTGGCTCCCCCTCCCTTGGTGGTGAAGGTCCCCTAGTCCCTTGTGTTCTCCCCCCCCTGTTCACAACCAGGTTGTGATCAAACCCCACATATAATTTCCTTTTCCTGGAGCTTGATTCTCCAGCCTGTCTCGACGACTGTCCTTCAGTAGGCCTATTGATGGCGTTGCTGTCGTTTTCATTTCCGGACTCCATGTTGTTGTTTTCTTTGTTGTTTTCTCCCTGCCTGGTCCTGTTCATGCATAACTGTTACCGCAACCCCTCATACATACGCATTCCCTTCCACTCCCATTTGCAGCTTTGGAGGCTTCCCTAGAACTCTTGCTTGCCCCCACATAGTTGGTAGTCCCATTATCCCTTAGAACCCTCGACACATTGTCCCGACACATAGGCGCTCCATGTAGGCAGTCCACAGCATCACGCCACAAAAACTATAGTACATTGTCCCAACACATAAATACCTCATGTAGACAGTCCCCAGTGTTACCCCACAAAAACTATAATACATTATCCCGTGCTCCCAAGCCCAGTCACAGTCAGCCCAGACAGTCTCCCCACGTTCCACAAAAGCAAGACACACAAACGAACAAACCCTATGGTCATGATCACTTTCACAGGGAGGCGGTCCAAAACTTATAGCCATTTGCCTGCCTTTCAGGCTGTCATTTCCTCAGTTTCCCTGTCCTGGGCTTCTTGTAACCATTGTTCCACCGGATCCCTGCTAAACAATCTGGCCAATCTCTGTCCCGGAAATGATCTTTTTATGCTAGTACCATCAAGATCCTCAAGTTCGAACGTATTCAGTCCCACCCGCTTAGCGATCCTGTAAGGTCCTTTGAATCTCTTTCTCAGTTGCCCACACCATGTGCTTTCAAGGGCCGAGTTTCTAACTAGCAATTTCTCCCCCACCTGGAGTGGCTCTTTCCGAATGTTCTTGACCTGGTCCCCCCTTGCTTTGTCCTTCATTCGGTTATCCGTTTCACCATTAACTACTTCCTCCGATGCCTCCTCATTCCTGGCGACCTGCTGGCAACGTGCGGTGATTAACTCCTCCGTGGTTAAGTGCAGATTATCGTCTAACATGTTCCTGGTAGGGACGAGGGCCTCCACTGGGAAGTCAATCTCCCTTCCATACCATAGCTCCACTGGAATGCATCCCGTCGTTCTCTTTGGTGTCATGTTATCAGAGAAGATTGTCTACTTAAGGTACCGTGGCAAGTTCCCCAAGTTGTCTATTGCAAGCTTAGCGATTGTGTTTTTTAAGGTCCGGTGGCCCCTTTCTACTGGTGCATTTGCCTCAGGATGGTGAGGCTCAATAATCTTGATTGGCACGCACAATATCTTAAGCCTGTTCAACACCTCCTAGTTAACGAACTCTGTCTCATTATCTGCTATAAACCTGGGCACGTAGGGGTGTCTTAGATAAAAGTCTTCCACCCAATCGGCCACTGCTTTTCCTGTCTTCCTCTTGAGAGTTACGGCCTCTACGTAGCCACTGAGGTTATCCCTTGCATCCAAGATGTATCTAAACCCATCCATCGATACGGGTATAACCGCAAGATCGAGGTGAACAAGGTGTCCGGGTCGCAGTACACGAGTGACCCTAAGGGGCTCGTAAACCCGTACGGAGCTTCTCTCCTGACATATCAGATACATCTGACAGTACGTTGCGACCATGCCTGCCATTCCTGGCCAGAAATACAGGGGCACGATCTTTGCAAGTGTCCCTTTCGACGATAGGTGACCTCCATCTAGCCCATCATGCATTGCCCGAATTACGTCCAGCTGCCTAGACCTCCCAAACACGACTCGCCTAGGCGTCATCCCTTCCTCTTTCTTAAACAGGTGGTCATTCCTTAAGACATACTTCTCAGCTTCCTCCCTTGCCTTGGAACTGACTTCCGAGGGTTGTTTGTTCCCTACAAGCAGCTGACCGATTTCTCTAAAGACGCCCTCATACATCTGTATGAGAAAGAATTATTGTTCCTTCCGATCCGTATCCTGTTCTTCCCGGGTCTGGTTGACTCAATACTGACATTCCTTTTGCGCCCAGGTTTCGGCCAACGTCATCACGGCGTCCCGTCCCCCTTTCACGGCCATTGCCATCAGTTCCTCTTTGGCCCCAACTTCTGCTCCCCACGAGTCATTCTCCTCTTTGCGCCTGACCGTGGTGACTGATCCTTCCCTGAGTTCTGCAACTACTGCAGGCGTGCCCTTTTCCAAGGTCTAAATCAGCAGCTGGCCTGTTGTAAGCGTTGAGTCGGTCATTTCGTTATCCACAACAAGGGGCCCCCCTTCGTAATCTAGGAAGGCGTCAATCGGTTCCGCGTCCTCTATTCCCTCCGGCGTGATGCATACCCTACTCATCCCATCTACCCTGTTTCGAAGCCCTGCGATCCGCTCGACCTTGTAGTCGAACTGCCATATGAAGCCTATCCATTTGCCGACGGTCAGATCTATAGGCTTACAATTCTTCAGTGCCCCGGCAACATTGGTGGGATCGATCCTTAAGACGAATCGTCTTCTGAACAGATATGCCTGGAAGATCTTCAGGCAATGTAGGATGGCTAAAACCTTCTTCTTGAACTGCGAGTACCGCCGTTCTGCCGAATTCAAGGTCCTACTCTCGAATCTGATCGGTCTTTCCTTGCCCTCCTCGCTTTTCTGTATCAATACGCCTCCTACTGCTATTGGGCAACCATCTGTCTCTAGGATGAAGGGCCGTCCTACTTCGTCATTGAAGCAGGGTGCTGATAAGATAACCTGATCAGACGACAGGATGTCTTTAGGATCTGGACTGCCTTTTTCCTATCCTCGGTCCAATCCATAGTGCCACCTTTCCTAATCATCGCGCGGATAGGTTCTGCTATCTTCGTGAAACCTTTGATGAAGATCCTCCGGAATCCAACCACCCCTAGGAAGGCTCATACTTCCGTCGTGGTACGCAGGGGTGTCGGCCACTGAGAGATCTTATCTATCTTTGCTGGGTCGGGTCTCCTCCCATAGGCCCCACAGCGAAATCCCAGTATAGTTACCTCCGGGACAGCCAGGATACTCTTTGGCCCACTTGCGGTAATATTATAGAAGAACCGCTGTAGAAGATCCTTGATATCCTGCAGGTGATCCCAGACAAATTTTCGCACACCCGGCTCGACCTCCGTCTCATCCTTGTACCTTGCGCCTTTTACTGCAACTGTCCTATGGGGGTGTGCATTGCAGTGTACGGTCTATCCCTCGCATCGAGCGGCAACTGATCATATCCTGAGTACAAGTCTACCAGGGAGTAAATGCTCCGCCCCGCATGAGATTCTGCCAACAAGTCGGCCTGTGGAAGCGAGCTTGCATCCCTAATTGTTACCGCATTAAGCTTCTGCAAGTCCTGGATCCACCTGAGCGTCTTATTGGGCTTCCGGAAAACGAACCACTTGTTTGCATAAGGGTATGCGGTGGGCTCGGCTACGAACGAATCTATCTTGGCCCTAAGCAGGTCAGTGACTTCCGCTGCTATCCCAAACTCGTAGGCAGACCCTTTATCATTCCAGCATTCATGCTCTACCATGTGGATCCTAACAGGCGGAACTAGCTTTGCGTCCAACCGCCCTTTCTGGTGGTCATTGAAAGCGAAAGATAAATGGAACTTCTGACACGCCTTCCTTATCAACTGAGTTTCCTCTGCTGTTAGAAACCCTTCCACTCCTATTTTCATGGTATTTACTACCTCCTCAGGTATCCGATGCCCTTCCGTTGCTCGCCTCTCCCTTATAACCCATAGGATTTCCTCTTCCTTTTCTGTGGCCTCTTCCTTTGATGTTTCTACCAGGATCGAGACCGGTTTGGCCTTCTTGCCTACGGGTTTGTACTTTCACACACAATTTCTTCCGGGATCGTTCTCCAAAAAAAAATGAACGTCGGGATCGGCCTTGCTACCTCCAAGACGCGGGGCTGGATGCTGACTAGCTTCCCATTCAGATAGTAGCCCTTTCGGACCCCATCCTCAAATCTAGCAAGCGCTGCGGGGTCCACCCCCACTTTGTGATACCTGATGGCCTTAACGAGTTGTAACAAATCTGGGATTTCAAGCACCACCTCCGACGTTTCGTTTCGGCCTTCCTTTGGTTTGAGCAGGCTGGCTCCAAGTTCGACTTCTGACTCTTTTTCTGCCACCATAACTTCCAGGGCCTCGTCCTCTTGCCTCCTCTTCTTCAGGGGTAGACCCATCTTGATCCACTCCTTCTAGCTAAAGACTTCCTCAATCATGTGTTCTACTCTTTCTTTCGTACCTTCCATCCGTGCGATTGTGCATTTCCGTGCACTTTCTTCAAACGTCGGCGACTAGGTTGCTTGTTTACCCTTGGGAGGGTCCCCTCCAGTTCCGAGGAGTCGGAGAAGTTCTCCACGGCCTGTCACCGGATCCTCTATGTCTACCATGTACGTGCCATCATACAAGTGCATGCCAATCATTTCTACATTGGCGCACCAAGGTCTCCCAAAGATTATGTCGTGGTCCATTTCTTCAATGACGGTCATCCGTTGGAAAAACCAGATGGATTCCCGAATTCCTGCCCTGACCGCACATTTGGTAACATACCCAGTGAAGAGAATTTCTCCGCCTGCTCCCCTGATACTCCCTGCTACTCCCTGCTACTTCCTTGTTTATTGTGCACCCCGTGATCGTTGCGTATGAGGGTAATTTTTGCGCCGCCATCCACTAATGCATCGGTGTGGTGGGTTCCGACCTGGACTTTAAGTTTTCCTACAGGCAGTGCGTGGAAGCTAAGTTTAGTGTCGGGCGGTGCTCTCATTACTTCGCCACCTTCTCGGTCCAGCAGACTCAGACGAATATCGGTAAAAACTTTTTCCAAGTCTTCCAGGCCCTCTGGAATGCTTTGGAGGTTAGAGACTCCTTGTGGCACCTCTGCCTCCTCGGGTCCTTGTTCCTGTGGTTCCGAAGCCTCCTCTACTTCTACATGTCTACACGTCAGTAGCTGCCTGAGGCCCTTGAGCAGTCTCGGGCTTGCCTGCAGCATGGTCTGGAAGGATACTGAGACCATGGTGCCGAGAAGTTTGCTCAGTGCGTCATCTAATTCGGGCAGCGTCAGAATCGGAATTTGGTATCTGAACTTTTTTTTTGCCGCCGTGGCTTTGTCTACCGGTTCCTCTTCCGTCGTTTTTCCATAGACCTTCTCTTGTTCCCCGGCCTCAACTTCCTCCTGATCCACACTAGTCCCCGCGGCTTGTTCCATTACTGTGTCTCGGATGAGCTTATTTTCCGCGCCAGCCCGTCGGGTAGTAATATTTACTCTATCCTACCCATTGCCTTTTAGGATAAAATTGGCATGTGGTCCTCGTCCGCTTGGCTGGTCCCAGTCAATCTCGGCTATCGGCTCTGCTTCTACGGCAGCTATCTCTAAGTTATTCCGGAGGATGACGACTCGCTGCATCCCTCCTGGCGAGTTCCAATTGACACGCTCTCCCCTGGGTCCGAGGATCTCGCCTTTGAGGGACCTGCTACACCTCTGCCGCTCGATATCGTGATTGAGTCTCAGATAGACCCGTACAAAATGCCTGATCATGGTGCAATACTTGCATTGTTCGTTGGTCGGGTTCCTCCTGCCAAATCCCCGGTTTGCTACAGCTGCCGGGACCACGGCCTCTTGGGGCGGGAGGACGGGTCTGGACACTTGGGCCTGCATTACTAACAGCGCATTTTTCATTCTTTCCATCTTGTTGTTAACCCCATGCACTCGCTCGTGCAAGCTTTCTATCCCTTTCTTAACCTTATTTCCCGTTTTCCCGGTCAGATATATGACCTCCCCTTCCTTAAGCAGGGCTAGTGTCTCGGTGACCACTGTCTTTTCCGCAAGGTCTGTTACGGTGCTGAAGTCTACATCTCTCGTGTACTCGAACTTACTGGTCTGCTGGTATGCTGACAAAATCTTATCCTTATCAAACTCGAAGAACTGCCTAAGGAAGTATTTACTCATTATGTGGTCCGTTACCCCAGGAATTCGCAGAGCCACTAACGTAAAGACCCTTAGGAAATCGTTGTAAGTTGCATAGTTTTTCCTTTCGACTGCGGCTAATTCGGCCTCTGTTGCCATTTTCTCTGCCTTCAGGTATTTCCTCATCATCTCGTTCCTGGTTTCTTTCCAGGATCCACTGGACGCGACGATGGCCATAATGTCCCTTCCCAAGCTTAGCGACACGTGCTGCCCTAGGGGCTCAATCTTTTCCTCTTTCGTCCATTTTAGTAAAGCTGCTAGGTTCTCATAGTCTATCAGAAACTCCGTAATGTTTTCCCCGTCGAACGTGAGTTTCTTCTTTGCATCTGCGACATATCCCTGGTTCTTGTTTAGTGTCCGGGTGAGGGTGGTGACTATCCTCTTGAGACCACCTTCAGAGCTACCTGCTTCTCCAGCTGCACTGGTCCCTTCCCCTTCCTTGCTTTCCCTCTGCTTCTCCTTGGTTTTCGGCATTCCTTCTGGGTCAAACCATCCTAGCACCCTTTCCCTAAGGCTCCAGAGTCCGCTGCACGCCCCTGTTACTTTCGGCGTGGCTGGCAGTCGGCTAGTGCCGCTGAGGATGGCAGGTGGGGTCATAGCGTTTTCCGTCTCCTCCGTCGGGAGGTCGTTTTTGTCCTTCCCCTTCTTACTAGGCGTTCCTTTGTGGCTATTATCCTTCCCCTCATACCTGGCCTCGTCCTGACCGGTCCTGCGTCCCTCACGTGACCCTGCGCCCTGGGGGTCCTCCTCATCCTCGACCATCATCTCCTCGATAAGCCTTGCCTTAAATTTTGCAGTCTGGTTTTCTATCTCTGCCAATTTACGACTGGCATCCGAGACTTTTGTCTTTTTAGGGGTGACTCCTGCTGAGTTCTGAGGGTTTGTTCTCATATCATTTCCCCCTCCACTGTTTTTCTGAGGTCCCCTTTTGCTACCCCCAGCTTTCCCCGAGCTTTCTCCAGCTGAGAGGTTCTTTCCGTCTTCTCGGGTTCCTTCCAGTTTGGCTGACTCTCGATCCCTTGCCGATCCCTTGTTTCATTCCCCATCCCCATTCGTGCCCTGATTCCCTCCACTCTGCTGGTCATCGATCCCTTCCTCAGTCGTCATTTCTTTACCTAGCCTTCACATGGAAAAAAAAAAAAAAAATTGCGAAAAAATGGCCGGTTGTTCGTAACTTCCCTAGTCCCGGCCCTAAAACCCACCTATTCCCATGTTTTTTGCGTCTTACGTTAATCGGTCCGACTCTCCTGACTTTTCTTTCCCAGGGCGTCCTTCAGGTTTTCTCCCGCCGGGGGACTTGCCGCCGCTGGTTGGCATTTTATTACTGCCGCGCTTTGGCTTTTAGGGCGGTGTTTGAGCCCAGTGGCCTCTTTATCGAGTATGGCCCTTTTGGCTTTTCGACCTCCAAATGCCCCAGAGTTTTATGGTGCGGGTGGTTTTCCTAGTTCCCCCTTGCAGCGTTACCGGGTCGGACGGAACTCCAACCACTACCCCCCCGTTTTTTTTGTGATAGCTGCCTTCTTATCTCAGTACCCGTCCCTTATTTTCCTATCTTTTCCCGACGCGTTTTCTCATGCTGGTCCCTCAGGCCTGTCTTGCTCGTCCAGTTCTTCGAACAGGTCGGCCACCCCAGCAAGATAGTTTTCTCCCATCTCTATTTCCCTAACGATTAGTGGTTCATACTCCTCAAAAGCCAAGCGAGGCAACCCGAATATCAAAATTTCAATCGGGTCAAGTAATTCCCAGGCCTGATTACCCCAGAACGGTCCATGCCTGACCGACACATCGTAAAATATCCCCGTTGTCTGTGGTCGAAAGTGGTGAATCCAGACCAGGGTCGAATCCACTAGGTTTCTAGCCCTCTCAAGGTTTCCAAACACCAGGTCCACCATGAAGCGGGGGACTCGGCACCTCAGCCCTGTCATTGGGGCCTTAAACTCTCGCCAACCTCCTACTTCCATCCGGGTCCTCAATCCCACATTCCTCCTCCCTCGCACTTTCTGGCCTACTCGGTTAAGTACCCTGGTAACCCTTTGAAAGATTGGTAACAACCCATGTCCTAGTGCCAGCTCCGTTCCTAACATATGTTATCCAAGCTCTGGCAGGTATACGGTTCCCGTCACCCTGAGGTCAATGTACAGATCGTCCCCTGGTCCCCTATTAATCCTCATACCATCCCATAAACATTCCACCATCATGAATGCCTGGTCCCTTCCCAGGGTCACGGCTCTCCATTCGGTATCGATCCCTCGGACATTGTAGCTTGTCGGGAGCGATACCTCCCATCCGCCCCCACATTCCGTGGGTGGCCGCGGGTGCGTGAGTCGTCGCGACATCCGGGCGCGTCTCATCGCCATTGTCGATTAGCGGGCCCCTGCACAGTTTAGACAGCAAGCGAGTTTGCTTATTCCATCCATTCCCCGGCCCTTACCTGAGCAATTCCTTGGTCCTTAGCTCAATGCCTCTTTCCCCTTCTATCTCTTTCTTTTTCTCGGCTCTTTTACCAGCCTGTTTCTACTCCCGTCGGCTCATACAATCGGTGTAAATCATCCACGTACGTCATCCCTTGACTTATTTCCCGTCGGACAATGCCCCATAGAACTTCATCACCTACGACCGGGGCCCTTGGCCTGGTGGTAAAAACGGCGCGCAGAGTCCACAACACCTCATACTCCAGGTCCCCGCTAAACGGCCCCATCTCTAGGAAAGCCCGGTAGTATTCCCGGTGTACCATTGTGTCCTCATATGTCAGAGTGGCAAGGTCAGCTACTCCGCGTCTGACAAGTTCCACTCTGCCTAGCCTTTCCAACAGGAAGGGCGGCAGTCTCATCTGTACATTTTTACTAGGCAATTCAAAACTCCCGACCATGGCTACCCTAAGGTCCGTTGTTACATCGTCAACCCCCGGATCCGCGAACTCAAATCCCGCTCACCACACTAACTGCCACGCCCCTTCAAACATGCTCAACGAGTCTTCTCCCGATGCCAGTCGGACTCCGAACTCCCTCCACCCATTTTTCGACACATACATCCGTCCTTCTGCACGCACATGCCCCCGCGGGTCCGGGTTCCACTCCCCATTCTCGTCCGTATGCCACTCAACTTTCGTCACCAAGTAAACCATATTTTCCGCAAGTTCGACTCCGACCCAATCCGCCACCTTGTGCCAGCCTCCACTTGCCGCCGGCAAGCTAACTTCTATCCCACCCGGTACTTCCGTAGGCGGTTCAATGCCCAAGGGGCGTTCCTCAAAGAACGTCCTTCTTCGCGCCATCGCCCACTCGCATTTGATCTCCTGGCTCATGATCCGCACTGAACCCTACAATGGTCAGACATCCCATTCCCTTATCTTAGCAATTTTTCTCATATTTGCCTGGCCCCATGACTTTCCTGCACTTAGTCGAACCACAGTACCTCGAACAGTTTGAACACATCGTCCACATAACAGGGTGTCGCTGCCACCTCACGGCAGATTATGGCCTCCCTAGTTTCCGAGGCCACCTCCTGTCGGTCATTCCTTTCAATCTCCAAAATGATAAGAACCTCCCGGGCTCTATCGCCGTGGAAGGATCCACATTTCAAGGACGTCCTATAGAATTTCTCTGCCAGCCATGCGTAGTTCACGTGTATTCGTTCCATCGTGTCGGCTACCTATGTTACGTGATCAAAACCCCCAAACCTGTACGCCACGAACTCGGGCACCCAGATGTTCGTTCGAGTGCTAGGCGGTTTAAATTCCTTCCATCCTCCCATCACGACTCTACTGCTGACCGTATCCCAACCTTTGTTAGCAAACCTTTCCCCCGCCTGCCGAGCCCTTGCCTCAGTGTCCCCTAAAAGCCACACCGGGTCCTGTCCTGCTGCGAGCGTTGTGCAAAACAGGTGCCAACCTTGTTCAGAGAGAACGATCGTCCCGACTGATTCCACCCTTCCTTCCGCAATCTCTTATCATCCTTCCTCTTCCCTTAACGGGTTCCAGACACGCTCTATCCATAGGTAAGATAGCTCTGGCACAATCTCATACCCTCGCCAATTACATGTAGTCCCCTTCCATTCATTGCTCGGCGGTATTGACACTCTACTCCCCTTCCGATTCATCTTGGTTCCCATGTGCAATCCCATGGCTCGAGTTCCTGGGCCATCGCTCCCTACCTGCACATAGTTGACAACCCGTTTTCCCCGGGTAAGTCCCCCCCATCAGAAGTCCCAGTCCTCTATCTCGTCCCCGTCCTCCTCATCATTGGAATCCTCCTCCTCGTCTAAGAACATCTCTTTCACCCCTTCCAAGAATGTTTCCCCTGTCGCCACATTTCGGTAAACTATCTGCCAATGCACCGGACTAGGAACAAAGACTTTATCCGCGCTGAGGAGGTTTAACACCTCAGCTAATTCTCCCGCCCAGTTTCCTTCAAACGGTCCTGCTTCCACCGACAATCTAAAGAAGTCTTGTCTAGCACATTGGTACATCCTCAGGTGTGTCATCGATCGACATATACGTTCCAGTCTATCCCTGGTCCCAAAGATTGCGTCCACCAGAAACGGGCGTAGCACGCACCTCATTGTCCTAAGAGGACGTCTCATATTTTCCCGGTCCCCGAGCTCCACTCGCACCTCCATCCTTTCCATCTCCATTTCTGCCCGCTGACATGCTGTCCATACCACCTCCCGTTCCGCTTGCCTAAACAGTTGATCCGGTGCCATGCCCAATACTAGTCCCACTACCATTGCATTTTCCAATTCCTGTGATAAGTAGACCCATCCTCGAGCTTCCACTGTTCCCCGGAATTCTAGGTCCATCAAGCTAGGTGAAAGTCTCGTCAGGCTGACCTTAGTCCAGATTGTCTCTATCCAGAGGAACGCATCCTTCTCGTCGTGCATCACGGTTTCATAGGCTGGTTCTAGGTCGGTCCACGCCCCTTCTTCCGGGAGAACAACAGATACCCCACCCCTTACCTCTATAGGCATTTCCAGACCACTAGAGTAGATAGGAGGCAACAATCATCGCGCCATCTTGTTTCTCGGCGCTTGTCCTATTTCCACATGAGAGCACCACACGGCCCCTCATGGTCAGATGGTTTCCTTTACTTTTCTAGATGAGAGTTGTTTTCAGACCCCTCATCCGGGTCTCCCTAACTTTTCTTATCCATCTCCGAGGTGCCATTGCCCTACCATACCCCCAATCGATCACCAGTGGCTCACATCCCTTTTTCTTGGTTCCACTTTCTTCCGACTCCTATTCAGCCTCTTCCTCATGTTCTCTCACTCGTGCAGACTTAGGCAGGGGTTGAGAATAGACTAGAAACTTAATTCCCCTTCCAACACTCGTCAGGCAGACTTTACAGAGGAAGACACAGGAAAAAGAAAAACTCAAGCAGTCATCGCACACCGGCCGGTCATCTCCTCACCGACCTTTTTCTTGGAAATGGTCTCTCCACTGTTACTATCGGCAGAGTTTTACCCCAAGCCTAAAGCACAGCTCAACTGTTGCGAGCGCGGTACCCAGACTCCAGTGGGGGGTCGCCCTCACCTTCTTGCCCAGAATACCCCATCCCGGCTTGCCGCTCGTGTGTCCACCGTTAATCTCGGGAATCAACCCGCACATCTTGGTAGACCATTGGAGCCAGCCGTCCAGGCATTCACTTCCATCGATCCGATAAGGGACAGCCTTTCCCAAACCAGGCTATGAGAAGCTACTGATCGCCTCCCAGACTCCGTCTTTGCCCCCATGCAGTGGTGCTCTCTCCGCCAGTCCACAGGCTAGGCCCCGCCTGAGGAACGTTTCCCACCCCGCCCGGCAGATCAATCGAGTCGAAGCCTGTCAACGTGCGGACGAGAATGCTAATAAGCACTCGACGTGACAAACTCCCATTAGACAGCTCGGTGGCTTGACCCCCGCATACGAACAAACAGCAGTCTGCAAAGAGAACGATGTTTGGCAACCCGCAGTGGCCGGCGCAGACCCCCCCTTTCCTTCCAAATGGCAGGACGCTCGAAATCTCACTCATGCAATCACAAGTCCCAAGTGGGACACACATAACACAAGTGTCTTTCCCCTGGTGCACCCAACGCTTCTTACCCAAAGCTCACAATTTTTCTCTCGGGACAGTGCGTGCCACTCACCCCTAACTTCCATATATAGTGCCCGGTTCCTTCTCGTGAGCATCTTCAAAGGTGAGCTAGTTTTCCTCGGAGTCTAGCAACTCCCTTCATTCCTTACCTTTGCTTGTGTGTCCGTTCATAGGGCAGGATTGTTCCTTCTCGATTACCCTTTGTGTTCATATGAGGTTCCTTCAAGCATTAAGTGTGGTGCATGGAGCCTGCTGGGCTCCGGAGAAAAGGAAAGAGATCACCCGTGTCGGTCGGATCACTCCGCCGCGGGATTTTCACCGGAACCCGGACTAGCCCGGAATCCCAATCGCCTGCCAGGTAACCGGAGCATTCTTTCACACGAAGAGGAAGGGTCGACCTGCGGCTTGCCCAAAGCTTCCCCGGTCTGACGAACATCAGCCCGAAGGAAGGAGGACTAGAGTCACCTCCAGGGGAGATGGCTGATCAACCGTGCGAGCATGCATGTTATTCCTCCAGGCCTGGCCTTGCCATGCGCCCAGCCACCCTCAAATTCGATTCACTCAAGGGATAGAGCATACACAAATCCATATTCCTTATCTTCATGTTTATGTTCATGGTCATGCGTCGGGCACCCCCTCGAGACCCTATGGGTCAGTTTAACCCAATACCCGGCATCTCCATTATTTTTGTAGGGGCCTTACCCTAAAGGACTTTCGAGCCTAAGTCGACCCCGCTGCAGGTCCCAGTTGGCTCGACCCGCCCACGCTCATGCTCAGGGCGCGGGTCGTTTGTCCCAGGGGCATCCCCACCTAGTGCTTTGAGATGGATGGGGATATGCCTTTTGCGAGAGGGTTTTACATTGGGGGATGTAGCTGAGTAGCTCCGCTCTCGATGGTAGCTCTTTAGGCACTCGTGGCGTTTGTTTGATTCATTTAAGTCTGACCAGGCAATTGCTTCTTCCAATACACAGGCAGTCCAAGGAATTCATTGAGGGTTTATCTTCATTTCGTGTGTAGGCCAAGCGTCGTTCATTGGACCACACACCTTTTCACTAAGGCTAGCGACTCAAGACCGCCCCTGCGGCATCCTCGGGGTGCGGTGGCAACCGCCCGGACCCCTAGCCGATATCTTTTTTTTCGCTTGAGTCATTAATGTTGCATTCACCTATCCAAGACCGCCCTTCGTCCTTCCGGGCGTACACTACATTCAAGAGAACCATTGCATTCAATCACCATGCAAGCCGCATCCGGGCATCTACCATTCATCCAAGCTTCCAACCGTCAAACCCATCCTGCATTCATAGTTTATGCGAGGTCTAAGTCCCTCCCTTTTCCAGTTTTCCGGTAGATCCAGTCCCGCCCGACACCCATCCCGAGCTACTCCCCTGCATAACACCACACAAGACGAGAGACTTCAGTACAATCCCCATTAGGGTTAACACATCGCCCCTTCCCACAATCCTAAGATTCTTTTGCCCTCGATGTTCCTTCGGTTGTCTTTCCCCTTCCTTCAAGCAAAACCCTGCCTTCACCTTAGTCAAGCAGTCCGGGAAGATGGTTGATTCCAACTGACCTTGTCACACAAACAACACTCCTTTCCGCTTTCACAGATGTTCCAATCAGCCTGGTATCCTTTCCTTCCTGGTGGCACAAGAGACCGACAGTCCTTCCCTTGCCCTCGCTTTCCACCAAGTGAGGGCCAAGTTCTTTTTCGTTCGTCCCCTGGCAATGTAACAAGCGAGGGTAGAGGTTAGTCACATGCCATGGAGGGGAAGGAGTGAGGGAAGGGGCAAGGGCTAAAGAGTTCGAGGGAATGGGAGAGGAGAGAGAGAGAAAGAGAGAGAGAGAGAGAGAGAGAGAGAGAGAGAGAGAGAGAGAGAGAGAGAGAGAGAGAGAGAAAGAGAGAGAAAGAGAGAGAGAGAGACAAGTCTCACATCCTAATCAACCTTGCCCCCTTGACCTGCCTCTACCCAGAATCTCGTGTACCCCCTTGCGATCCTCATGTCTTTCGAGTGGGTGAAGGAGACGATAGGGAAGAAGGGTCGGGGTGGTTGGTTGTGGTAGATGGGTGTAGGTGATGAAGGTGGAAGAAGGGCTGGGGGTGGACGGCTATGGCGGACGGGTGTAGGTGATGGAGGTGGAAGAAGGGTTGGGGGTGGCCGGCTATGGCGGATGGGTGTAGGCGATGGAGGAGGGAGAAGGGTTGAAAGTGGTCGGCTATGGTGGACGGGTGTGGGCGACGGGGGTGGAATAAGGGTTGGAGGTGGTCGGCTATGGCGGGTGGGTGTAGGTGATGGAGGTGGAAGAAGGGTTGGGGGTGGTCGGCTATGGTGGACGGGTGTAGGTGATGGAGGTGGAAGAAGGGTTGGGGGTGGTCGGCTATGGCGGATGGGTGTAGGTGATCGAGGTGGAA
>BFEA01000695.1:225877-237458 GCA_003427395.1 Chara braunii | reverse complement strand
AGGGGAAAGATCACCGAAGTATCCCAAGATGAATCGCAACACACACAAGCATCCAAATCAGCAAAAAGACAAGATTTGGAAGGAGGGAGTAGATGAAGAAGGGGGAGGAGGAGAGGGAGAGGAAGGAGAAGAAGAGGAGAGAGAAAGAAGAAGAAGTAGGATAAGAAGAAGAAGAAGAAGGTGAGAAGAAGGAGAAACTTCCTCCCCTTTCACTCACCTCTCACTAGTCTCTAGTCAATGGGCTTCCAGGCTTGGTTCTAGCCCCTTGAGTATAGCTTTCCCACCTCCCCAAGTTCTCTCCTCCTTCTCTCACACCTCCTCCCAGGTTATGGCAAACTCCTACCTCTAAGGCTAAGGAGTCATTCCCTCCATAAGGGTTAAGGGGACCCCTTTCAGCCTCTCCTCCTACCTCACATACTGAGGGCTATGACGGATTACTTCCCTTGCTGCTTTCTAGCCTCTAGACCTTCTTCCTCAGCCCTATCACCATAGCCAGGCTCCAAGCTAGCTCCGGCTCCTTCTCCCTTGTTCTATTCTACTAGGACTCTCTCATGGACTCATTTGGGCAGCAGGGGCTCCTTTCATGCTCAAATGAGAGTGGCAGCCTGCATTCTTTGCTTATGTAGGCTGGAGCTGGTGCACCGCCCCACCCCTAGGCCTCCCCAAGTGCCTCTAGGTGGAGCGAGGTACCCCCAAGGCCAAATTTCCGGTTTTGGCTTATCTGGAGGTACCCAGGCCTCATTTTGGTCAAGTGCATGCAGTCCGAGTGGCTGGTACCCTCTCGGACTACCCCTTGGCCTACCCCGGCCTCTCTTTACTTCAAAAAGAGCTGCCTTTTGGGGTACCCCTTTCCAAAATGCAGCCTTTACTGAAAATTGAGGGCCTAGAGGCCCATTTTTCGTATTTTTCCTGGTTTAGGCCTCTTTTGGGTAGCCGTTGCATTTTTCCAAGTGGCGGCTCCAATCTCAGCCTTGGGTTTGGTAGAGATCCATGGTTCTCATCATTCCGAGCTACCCCCAAGCTCCCCTTAGCCTAAATTGGAGTCTTTTACTTCAATTTTTAATTATTTTGGTGTATCTGGCCCAATCCTTGGGCCAAATACGCAGTTTTGTCTTGTTCCTCTCCTTGTTTTTCCTCCATTTTGCTGCCAACTCATTCCGGAGCTAGCCGTTTTGTGTCAGCCCACAAAAAACGGCTAGATCTCTTCCTCCGTAAGATCAAGTTTCAGATCTAAGGCCCAAAAATGAGCCGGCCAACTCACATCAACATTTTTGTTTATTTTTGTTGCTTAAATTTAGATATTGCAGAGATAATGCCCCAAGGGCCTTATCTCTGCAGTCCGGACTGCCCTCCTAGGATTTAGGAGGGATGAGGTCATCATTGAGACCTGCCAGTCCCTACCGCTGCAGTCCCAACCTGGCGGCACATTTTTCTCCACCCATTCCTCCTCCTTTGTCTCATTCTCCCCCTTTCTCTCTCCTTTCTCTTTTATTACTGTTGGGACAAGTGTCCAACAACTATTTCTCCTCTTTCTAGCTGTTAGACTTTTCCTAAGGTCCGATTTTGCAGCCGGCACGTGATCGCTGCACCTCGGACTGCAGTAATAGCACCCCCAAGGTCCTAGGGGGCTCCTTTTGGCTGTCGCCGCTCCCTTTTGAGGCCCCCCCTGCTCCGATTTTCTCCGGCCAGCCATTTCTTCATGCAGGCCCGTGGAACTTTGTTTTTTTTTGCCCTGGCTGATCCGGAATAACCCGGATTGCTGGCCGGACTCCTCATTACCACTATTTCTCCCCTCTTTTCCCCTCGGCACCTCCCGCCGGTGCTTCTCGCGGTGGTACTTAGTATTTTCATCCGGACACCTGGCCCGAACGGTCCCGTCCGCCTGACATTACATTATCTTATTTTTATCATTATTGCGCCTGATTCAGGGTCCCCCTGGGTCGTCCCAGGTGCCCTCCGTCTTTCCCGTCTCACGCCTATCTCCTCCGTTCTGTCGACAATTCCCGTCAGCGCCCGACTTCTCCTCTTTTCCTTATTGTTCCTGGTCCCCCCCTTTTTCCCGGCGTCACCCCAGGTGACGACCCGCTCTCGTGCGCCCCCCCCCCCCTTTTGTCGGTCATCGATTATTCCGCCGACGACTCCGACCTTCAGCCCTCGTCGGCGGCTCCCGACACTTTATCCCGTTGATACCCGTCCTGCTATTGGTTCCACTGGTGCCGCCATTTTATCTAGGCCCACGCGGTCCCTGGCACTTTGGCCCACCTGCATTACGTTTTTTCCTTGGTCTCACGCGGCTCCCGGTACTTCACCCTGCCGACACCACGCCGTCCCTTAGCCCCACGTGGTCCCCGACACTTTGTCCTGCCGGTACCGCCCCGTCCTTCGGTCCCATGTGGTCCCCGGCACTCCTGCCCCACCTGTACCACGTTTTTCCTTGGTGCTCCTGACGTCCTTCCGCCTTACAGCGATCTCCGCTCCCCGTTCCTCTTGCGTCCCGCACGCTGTTCCGTTCCGGGTGCCGGCTCCCATCCAACCGGAGGCCTCCTTGGCCCTCTTACCTCCATGTCACGTCAGCGCCTTGCGCCCTGTCCCTTCCTACTTCCTTCCTTCCCTTGCTGCGCACCTCCTATGCTACTACCGACTTCCCGGCGACCATTCTCCGTCCTTGAGGAAAGAGTCACCCATGCTATTCTCTCACAGTCCTTTGTCACTTCCTGCTTAGACAGTCCCTTTCTAGTTTGGCGGTCCTGACGACTCTGGGGAGCCTCTAGCTTCCTATTGTATGTGCCCACGCTTCCGATCTTTCCAGCATTCCTGCCTCCGGTTTTCTCTGTCGTGCACAAATTGGTCATATAGAATCTCTCGAGTGACGGAAAATCATTCGGGACTCACCAGTCCCGATAACATGCCTGTCCAGATTATAACATTAAACTACTCGGGACGAGTGCATGTGGTTAATCATTCCTTGCAAATTTACTCAGCTCAGCAGATCCTATGAAGAGTTACAGCACAGAGAGAGATCAAGTTTGGCTAGAGGTTTTCTGAGGATCGTTCAAGACCGCTCCTTGCTGTGAAATTAAGTGGGCATTACGTGTGCCTAACCCCTGTGGTTTTAAGCGGAAGAGAGTGACTTGCTCTGACACCTTAGGCTTACTTGGAGTTGACAACACCCTGCCTTCAGTATGAGTGAGGTTTGTGCTTGACAGTGTCTTGCTTAATGAGGGAGTATGGTCATGATCAGACAGCCCACAACCCAATCATTGAACACAGTTGGGCATGCAGTAAATGATGGCAGTCACAGTCAACGGTTGTTTGAATTTGCGGTGTCTCAAGTATTATTACCCACAGAACTGAGGAAAGGTTCTCAATCCGTTAACCCTTGCTATGTTGGGACCTGGACAATGTGAGCGGTTCTCACCATGATCTGAGTTAAACTTCAGTTTGGGGCGACTTCGCTTGAATTCCACCAGCAACCTTCTTTGTTTGGACGTCGGTAGTGAAAACAAGTATCAACCCGATCACTGCATGTAAAATATCGACTGACTCAAGCTAACCACCAACAACGATTCAACAATAAGCATGTTAGTCTCCAACGCACTTTGCAGAAGATGACGACAGTCACGCGATCATTAGACGGAGCAGTGTCTTCGTGCAAATACATGAATGAGGTGGGGTTGCAGTCATGCTCATGCAGAGTGTAAACGCCCCTTACAAGGAGAGTAGTTGAATGGAAGTTTTATGTAACTTGTAGTCATCACCAGAGGGCAGGTGAAGCGTGTGTGCGGTAAGTCTTGGAAAGTTATCTGAGGGTTAACCGTCACCACTCTTACTCCTTCATGAAACCATTGGGAAGGCAAGAGCAAGATTCCAAGTAAGGTTTTGTTTGAATTCCCTATCCTCGATCGTCTCGTCAGCAAAACGACCAACAAAAGTCACTTGTCACCTCGGGACCTCCACTAATGCTGGTATTCCTGTGAGCAGCGGAATGATGAACAATTGCCTCTCAATCTTTGTCCTTTGAGATATCATCGAGGATGAATTATCTAGCCCACTTCACTTTCGAGTGCATATAGTCAAGACTATCTCAAAATCAATCTATCCTTGGTGAATCCTAAGATGCATGTGTACGGGTTTAATCGTTTTACAAGCAAGAGAGCCTTAGCAGTGAGATGGGGGCCGAAGGCAAACTGAGGGTGACCTGTTCTTTGCACCGGGACAGAACCGAGGGTTAGGAAGAAAGGGTGGCACAAGATCTTCTCTATCAAACAAGACTCATGATGGAGCACGCACTGACGCTAGTGAAGGACCAGACACGTATTGAGTACACCTACTATATTCATGGATCAAATGGAAAATTGCACAGCACCCTCTCATTTGTAGGATCCATTGAAGAGGCAAGGAGAGTTGTTGCAGGTGATCAGTAAGAGGACTCAGTAATAGATTCCAGGAGAAACGTGCAGACATCAAACAAAGAAAGATTAGGAAGAACGAACTAGATTTGAGATTGGTCACAGTCGGATACACGGTACATCATCAGAGCACGAGCAGCAATCGAAACAACCACGCTACTGAGGCAGTCCAACAAACCTGAGAAAGCTAGGGAAGCAGTAGTTCTCATACACATGAGTACAGTTCAGTCATTTCCAGTCAGTGGGTCAACATTAACCAGTCTTAACCAAATCGCACTCAAGGAGGCTTTCCAGTATCAGTATGTCAGTGCAGTTTGTTTCAGACACGGAGATCTGTCAATCTTCGTTGTCCTTACCAGTTTTGCAGGAAATAGCATCTACGATCTAAGACTCTACAATGCCTACATAAAGAAGGGGAAAGAGAGCCATGAGCATTTCGACTCATTCTGGATTGCAGCAGCCAGATATCTCGAGGAGAGAGAAAGAGAGCTTGTTGAGGGTGGAACAAAGCTGATCCGTAGCTTCGGACCCAAGCTCTATTCTGACTATCCCAGACCTCCAGTTCCTTTCCTTCTTACAGACGGTTCTTGTTGGGGAGACTTGGTGGAGCTAGCCAAGAGGTACATTTCTCCTGCAGTGATTGATTACAAGGCAGTGACTGAGCCTTCAAATTTCCAACATCTCAGGCAAGGGATTTTCTCACGGTCATATCTTCCAACTCTATGGGAGGAGTTTTGTGCTACAGTTGACTTCCGTATCATGGAGACTTGGATGAAAATGTTCAGAGCTGGCAGGCTTCAGGTGGCTCCACATCCAGAGACCACAACCTCAGAGAGTATGGAGACATGACACGAAGCACAAGAGACATACAACAAAATGAGAGATTGAGAGTGTGACCCAGAGGGATGAGTGAGGACTCGAGACTAGTGTTGGCCATGCTCTTTTCCATGTGTACTTTCTGAGACTATTATGAGTTCTCATTCTTCCCTCATTTAACTTTGTCTTTGCTCGAGTCAGTTAGTCTTGCTTTCTGCATTGTCATTGCTGATAATTGCATTTCTCTGATGATTCTGTCACAGTTCTCAAAATTAGTAAATCGGCAAAATTGATGCATGCATAACATATCAGAACTTTATGACTATTATTTGCGTGATTCTCTGCTGTTCCGAATCAAAATAAAAGATTCCTAAAACCGGGGACCGACGAAGACCGTAATTGAAGGGTCTTGCTCAAAGCCGCACGCACACAACAGGAAGGGATTTGCTCTATTTAATTTATTTTATTTATAGCAAACATCTTCAAAATTCTGGGTGACAACCTGTTAACTTTCTGGTCGCCTGAAGAGGCCTGACTAGAAAAAGGCGCAACAACGCTTGGGACCTCAGCCCCCCAAGGCGTCGGTTCACGTACGGGTTTGATATAGGTGTAAAACCTCGCATTACCCCTATGCTACAGCGAACGAGAAACGCCCTCAGCTGGTCCACCTCTGCGATTGTAGCAAATTAGCTTCCGTACTGTGGACTGGTAGCTAGGTGGGAATACGCCCATCAAAGGGAGGTGACAACTTTCGTAAGGTGGAGGTAAGTCGTGCCTCGCGTACATCCTATCCTGTTGTAGGGGTCCGCGAGAGGTATGGTTGGCGCACTCGGCCGGAGTGGCTTGCGAAAGCTCCATGTATATTCACGACGAGGATCAGACCAACTCATGCGTGACGCGGCCAGGAGGGTCCCGCCCCGTTTTGTGCGGTGTTGGACCGATGCACTCGACAGATGGCGTCGTTACCGGGGATAACGGTTGCCTGTCGTTGTGTCTGGTGGAACGACATCCGGGTATGGGAATGTGAGAACTAAGCAAAAGGAGAAATTTTCTTTGGATGTATATGGTCGATTGCTTGATACATTGACTATCGTTGGAGATGTTCTAAGATTGTGGCCTAAGTGTGAAGTGCTAATTATAAGCATATGCGCGGTTTGTTTGAGAAAGGAAGTGTTGGGTTGTACACTTACGTACGTTGAAGTATGTAATAGATGTTTCAACGAACACCTAGTTATCATAAATAAATCTTTAAATGACTCGGCGATGCGTGACATGTCTGATGCGGCCTAGGTTGAGTTAAATGTCAGCATTGTTTGGTGTGTCCACTACTGAAGCAAGCTTTGTTAATAACTGTCAAAGCTACGAGGCTAATGACTCATTATGTGAGTAGTATGTTAGGCTTGCTTTGGGAGGTAAATATATTAAGTTGAGGCGTCTTCCCCTGGTCAATAGAGTCTCGATTTAGGAGATGTTTCTAGTACGTGAGTGACATAGATGAGGGAGAGGGATGACTGATAAGTGCGAAGTGAGGGGTTTGATTATAAAGGTTTTTCCTTGAGTTCAGACTGAATTACGGATTGTGTGCCTAGATCCTTCGATGGTATCAATTGGCGATAAGTTGAGTCACCTAGGGGATTGTATAGATGTAACTACAGATAAAGTTTGAGAAGTAGTGGTTACTTAGCTAGCGGTTTGACTAACCAGAGGAGGGGCTTGTGTTTTAAGTATGTGTAAAATATATGTATATATTTATTTTTAATTTTTTATGATAATTTTTATCTGGTTGTTGCCATATATGCGTTTTTCTGTATTTTGTTTAATGTCTAATGGATGACATATGTATGGATTGTCTTCCAAGAGGACATAGACTTTGCATGAAACCCACATCTGGCATGGGACCAGAGGTGAATGGGGTGACTCATTTCTGGAGAAGGTGGTTCTTCCTCAAGGGAGTTAGTCAGCATGTATAATTTGTCCTCAATGGAAGTGCATTCTGGAATTGTTACTCCCTCGTTGAGACTTCAGGAAGCAGTTATCAGTCTCAAGGATGATAGTGAGATCCACACCGGAATTATGTTCCTGGTCCATTAGCGGGGTATTGTTACCTTTTCTATGATAAAAGAGTAACTACATTATCCGTTGAAAAAGGAGAAAGGGGTTTGTTACCTTGCCGAAACTATGATGACCAAGTGGAACAACTACTGCTGAGTGAGAGCGATTCTGGAGTAGCGACCTAGGGTCGTCTCGCAAGAAGCAAGGCCACCATATCTGTAAGGGCGCGGATTCGTTGTTCGTTGCCTCGATAAGTATGAATGGGGTTGTCCATCTGACCATGACAAGGTCGGTGAGGTGCAAGCGCCGGAATCAGAGAGGGTTGCGGTGAGGCTTGATCTTTCGAAGAGGGGCTTAGGAGTCAAGATGTTATCTCATGAGGATTACACCGCCCCTCTGTATTATATGTTTCACTTAAGAGTTGAAGGGGTAACAATTGTATTATGTTATTTACTCATTGCTAGTCTTATTATTGTTTTATAAAATATGAAATATGTTGTTGAGGTTTATCTTGTTATATCACTGACAGTTGAGTTAGCTTCATGTTGGTTATTTATAAAGCACATGTGTTCTTCAACTACAACCCCAGTAAATAATTGGTGTTTATCAGACTGTGCATTATTGTTGTAAATATATGTCATTTATCGTGGGATGTACTGCATTTTGGATTCATGTTTGGAGTATCCACTTACATGGGATCTGTATATTGTATCCTTCCTTGACAGCAAAAGTGATACCTGGTTAATGCCTGAGTTATGATTTGAAGGTTTTATCAGTGAATATTTATGTTGTATTGTAGGTAGATATTTGTTTAAAGGCTCTCTTCGGTATCGCCGTTGATCTCAATAGGTTCTTATGTGTGCTTTCAGAATAAGTCGCGAGATAATTTTAGTGAAAAAAAAATTATATTTGACTTAGATGCATAACGTTTTTCGAGTATCGGCCTTAAGACCGCTCGTTGTTTGTTCAACAGGTGATAGGGTCAAGGGAGCTTGAGATGGAAGGCTCTCAAGGGAAGATTGAGGTCGAAGAACTCGCATCTCTGCTGGGCTTGCGAGATTGGAAGCAAGACAACCTACCCAAGGTTGAGATCGACTTCTTCAAGGGTTATCATGTTTCTTACTTTCTGGATAAGTTTGAACAGATAGAATCTAATTACGAGTGGAACGAGGAGCAACTGCTAAAGGAGGTTATAAAGTATATTCATATAGGCTCAAAAGAGGAAGTTGGTGGGTTGGTTAGAAAAGCAGGGTTATCATGGAGGAAGTTCTATAATGATATGTAGAATAAGTACCAGCTAGGTGAGGAACAACTGACCAAAGACGATCTTGAAAAGATAAATGGATACAATTATGTGTCAGTAGGGCACTTCCTGGTGGAGTATGAGCGTGCATCTCGCAAGGTCTGGACGTTGTCTGAGTACGACAAGTGTCTTGTCTTCCTTATGAGCTTTACGGATGTGGAGCAACGAGACATGATTTGTGGGACAGATGGAAAACTTATATGGGGCAAAATACGATAGAATTTTATAGAAGGCGATTTTGATCAACACCTTTGTCATACTCTGCGGGAAGCAAGGAAAAGAAAGGAGGTGATGGATAATGAGAAGAGTGAGCAAGGAAAAAGAGCAAGTGACCTTGCAGCAGACATCTCTAAGGGTATGAAAAGTGAACTTCAAAAGGACACTATGGTGGTGAAGCGGAACCATGAATGTGGTGAAGGGAAGAAAAAAAAGTCATGTGCTGAGAGAATGACAAAAGCAAGGAATGTTGCGACTCATGCCTGTGGGAGGACGATTAAGCCCCAAACAAGAAGGGAACATAGGAGCGAAGAGCTCGAAAAGAAGTTGGTATAGCATTACCGCGCGCTATATCTGATCTTAGAAAGGGGTGTGATGACAAGGATGTATCGTTAACTGCAAGTTGGAAAGGGCGGAAGAATAGCAGGCGGCGAGAGCAGTGGCCAAAGATAGTATGTGCTTGCTGTGGAAAGACTGGTCATACCCTTCGCAGATGTAAGATGACAAAGGAAGGAGTTAAGGGGTGAGACCATTGTGCTTTAGGCAAGGGGTTGATTCCTCCCAATAGCTATCACCAATTTACTTAGCAAGAAAGTGATAGAATGGTGTTAGCAGTCTTAAACGACTTATAAATAAACACTCGGAAGGCTATAACGGTGCGGAAGACCCAGTTGCTAGACTAAATGAAGATCATCTGCTTCTGTTGCTTTTAAGTTGAGTCTCCGAGTTTTATGAGACATACTTTTATCTTGTATATATTTCTGATTTAGGGTGATAATTTCTATTTTTTTAATTGTGTGTAAGTTTTGGGTTTGACTATCCACTCTCTAAGCTGATTTTAGGTTTGGTTGAATGCAAGTGGAGGTCTTATAAGGTTCGATTGTCCGTACGCTGACGTCCTTTCATCTTTGCGAGAACATTTAGGATCATTTTTTTGTATATCAATCTTTTGTGACTTATAGAGTATGTTATACAAAGTTTTTTTTTTCTGATTGGGACCTGGAATTGTTATGATTTGGGGCTTGTGAAGATTCGAGACTCGAGATAATCTGATTTTCTTCTGAGAACTATCATGGTATGGGTTTTTATTCCCTCAGGTTGCAGGATCATGCATGTTCTGGTTGTCATTGACATTCTCACCATTGTGGCCTTGTGGTTTTTTTTTTTTTTTTTTTCCTCTAGTTGACGTATGAGAAAAAAAATAGTAACAGTATGAAGTAAAATGGTGGATGAAGTGTGCGAACCAAAGAAGGTTCGATGAAGTGAAGAAAGCGTGATTATCATTGAAGGATTTATGAGAGGCTTTAAGAGTTCAGAAAATTATATAAAGAGGGAGGTTATGCCTGAAGGCGACCTAAGTGGTTATTGGTTTCATTTGGACTCATCTTCAGTGGAATATATTTTAAAGGTTATATGGATAGTCCATCCGTGAGTGGGAGGAGGGTTATCGTAGATTATCTTTAAGTGGGAAGGGGTCTTAATACATTTTATGGAAGGCCCATCCTTGAGTGGGAGGATGACTTTAAAGATTTTTTGTGGTATAAGAGTTCTATCCTCTGCTAGAATCGGCAACTCCATTCTGTTGGTTCTCAACTGTCGGTGGGGGTGTTGTCTGCGGCAGGGAAACCCGCCTGATTCTGGGACCCCTCATATTTGGCCTTTGGTTGTGAGTCACGTGTGATTTTTGTACGCGGCAGAGGGTGGGGAAAGAACCGCCAGAATCGGCATCCCCACTTGTTTAGTCGCATGATAATCGATGAAGGTATCACTTGCGGCAGGGAAACCCGCCGGATTGAGGTACCCTATAGCTTAGCTTGTTCTGGGCTGCAAACGTTCTAGCTCGCGACTATGAAACACCCGCGGACGCGTCCGCGGGGCTGATCTCGGATGGCGGCCGCATATGTGGCCGCGTCCGCGGCCGTCCTGGTCCGCGCCGCGGACTCGGTTTTACCAGAATTTTCCTGGATTAAATAATAGGTTAAAAAATATATATATGGGGTTGTAGGGAATTTTAAGCCCTACAACCCCATTTTTTTTTTTTTGGAATCCGACTTTGTTTAGGATTTTTAAAAAATCAAAAACTAAATTGGATTTAAAATATATATATATATACAGGGTTACCTGATCGAACGTTCGGGGGCCCCCTGGCAGGCCCCTGAACGTTAGGGCGTTCAGGGCCCCGTTCGGGGGCCGAACATCTCCAGGTTCGCCCCCCGCCAAAAACCATTTCGGGGCCTAAAAATAAGTATTTTTTTCTGAATTGTTTTTTTCAGAGTTCTCTATGATATAACCTACACGCCAATAAATTTTGAAGCCATTCTGCTAACCCAAAAAAACATTAAAAATCGTCAAAGATGGGGGTGTCAAAACGTGCTCGCCCACTCACTATTTTTTTTTTTTTTCACTTTTAACTTTTTGTTTTCACTTTATTTCGGGGCCTAAAAAAAATTATTATTTTTTGAAAAACTTTTAATGAGTTATTGATTATGTAATCTACATATCTGTTAATTTTCAGGGCATTTGTCAATGCCAAAAAATAATAAAAAATCAACAAAGATGGCGGTGTCGAAAAGGTGCTGGGACACTCAGTCATTTTAATTATCTTTTTATTTTTTCTTATTTTGATCATAGTGTTTATTTTCTGTATTGTATTTTTAATTCAAATTTAAAAACGAATTTGGATGTAGTGCCCTGGAAAATGTTGTTTAGTTTATGTTTCTCCATAACATAGTGTTTTTTCGGAAGTTTTTGAAAACTTTTTTTTTTTTTTTTTTTTTTTTTTTTT
>BFEA01000695.1:209839-224861 GCA_003427395.1 Chara braunii | reverse complement strand
GGACAGCGCACTGTGTGTGTGTGTGTGTGTGTGTGTGTGTGTGCGGGCGCGTGGTGGGTGGCGGGGGGGCGGGGCGACCCCTCCCCCACCAATCAATCATTCAATCAATCAATCAATCAATCAACAAAAAAAAAAAAAGCAAAATCAAATATTAAATGAATCAATCAATCAATCAATCAATCAATCAATCAAAGGCGGGGTGGGGCGACCCCCCCCCCCCCAATCAATCAATCAATCAATCAATCAATCAAAAAAAAAAAAAAAAAAAACGTGTTCATTTTTTTTTTTTTTTCATTTATCCTTATCCGTAGTCTAACCCCCCCAATTAAAATTTGGTTTTTTTTCATCTTTTTTTGTGTGAGGGGGTGGGGCTGGGGTTGCGTCCCCCCATGGCGCTTCCCGAATTCCCAACCCCCCTCCCCTCTGGTCGCCACGTGGCATCAAAGCCGCACGTCCGCGCGGACACGTCCGCGGGGTCGGCGGCTTGGTCGCGGCCGTGGACTTCACCTCACTTGGACGCCGCCGAGGGGGATTCATAGGCTCGTGGCAGTGATTTCCATGATTGAGAGGAGTGAGTTGGCTATTAGTTGGTATGAGCGTCATCTACAGCAAGAAAACCTACCAGATTTTTGAACCCTCCAGTCGACTTTAGTTTTGGTTGAAGGTGGTGTGTCAACGAGTGTAAAACTTTACGTAGTAAAAACGTGAGTTTTATTTGGAAAAAAAAAATATATATATATATATACATTATATATATATGAGAGTTTGCTCACTTAGCAAAGCTTATGGCCGAGATTGATAAAGCGTGTGATGAAAGCGAAGAACCTTACTCATTAAGTAGAATTTATGGGCAAAAGGGGTGGTTTTTTTTTTTTTAAGATTTAGTGAATACCTCTACCCACCTGATTGGTGAATAACTTAAACGAATGGCTTGCGGGATTGGACTTAACGGGGCCCTACCCCTAAGGTACATTTGTGGCATATGTGATGGGGTTAACCACCATAATCTTCTAGTTAATTAAGAGAATGAGGTGTCTAATTAGTCCCCACAATGGGGTGTTCCTTTGGGGAAGAGCTCGAGTTAATATAATTTAATGACCATTTTAGTCGAGTTGGTAAGACTATGTTTAAACGGTGTTTGACACGGATTGATGGAGATCTCGATCTAGAGCCTATCGGCTAGGTGGATTGGTCCCTTTCTCGTCAACATTTGGAGTTGTGGACGGATTTGTAGTTTTTTTGATTCTGCGAAACGACGGTCGGTGCAAATACCCTTTCAAGGGTATCCGCCCTGGTTTTTGCAAGTAACATAAAATAAGTTTGATTTAAAAGTTTAGGTATACCGCGCAAGGAGCGATTGTGTCTGTGATTTACGTTGACACGATGGTTGACTAGAGCAGAGAGTGTGTAGGCGCACAAGTTTGAGACGCGCGTCATCTTTTAATTGGTGATGGTTGAAAAGTCGGCATGATCGTCGACCAGGTTTTGTTTATGTTTTGATTAAACTAGGATTAAAAGATTTTGTCTTGTGATTGGTGCGCTTGCCCTATGATCTGTGCGTACGTATGGAGGACGACGTCGACAAAGGCACGGTTTTGTGTACTCGCGCGGTGGACGCAGAAGGTTCAGTGGGCGTGGGATTAGTTGGTAGGCCGAGACGTAGCGCTGGGGCGTTTTAGTAAACAGGCGCGCCACGTGGTATCCACTTATACAAACTATCTCCCTCGGTTTCACCGTCGGCAACATCAGAACGGTACTAGTGGTTTCCTCTCCTCATCCGCCATACTCTGACGATTAAAAGTTCTAAACATTTCTATTATTTATCGTGGTATTGTTATTAATACTTATTATTTTATGTTCCGGCGTTACTTGGTTTAGACGCAACGCCGGATTTAGCGGCCGTCGCGGTAGTCAAGGACATTGAGCACACGCCTGTTTCTGGCGAGCCCGTTTGAATTTCCGCGTGTTTGAGATGTTGACGAAATTCCTCTATCCTAACTGTCGTGAAAAAGTCGGGCCGGGGAGTCCATAGTGCATCCGAACCGGCGGGTGATTAGCCCACGGGCGAGAAGGAACTTAAGTGGCGGGACTTTTCTGCATGAGCACTGTCCATTCCCCGTCGTCCGTGGTGGAGAGGTTGGGCATGAGTATGCCCACGGGACTCTTCTCCACTTCGGACTTTAAAGTTCTCATTTGAATGTTTGCTACTACCACCAAGATCTGCACCAAGACTAACCCGTTGTGTTTTAATTATTGCGGCCTTAGCCTCTGGTGCAGACTCTCAAAAGGGGGCGACCTGCAACCGCTTCGGTAGGAGGCTTATCACCCCCCGTGGAAGGTCATAAGCCCCCTCCTTGTCATCGGACACGGGTACCCATCAAGGGTAAGCCGAAAGGGTGCTTTAGAAGATGAGAAGGTACTGATTGATATCCTGATTATGGGACCACCGTGTGCCATCCTGTTGTCACTTCGACTTGAACTGAGAAGATAGCAGGTATGGACTGTAGGACGGTGCTCCAAAAATGACCGTTGAGTACTTAGCAAATCAAGATAAAGCTCATACTATTAATGTTGTAATCTATAGTGATATACTAATTACAATTCGAGTTAATATTATTTTATTTAAGACGAACTCATAAGCCTTTGTTTAGAACGCAGAGATCGCATCCAATCACAGTCCTGTAAAGAGGAGAGATGTCGCGCTGTCGGAGCAAAAACCCTTACAAGGGTATCTGCTCAGGTTTTTCAATGTCAGACACTATCCGACTTTTTCGTTAAATTAAAGGACTTGATGAGATTGATGTCTGCGAGAAGTTTATTCAGAATGGCGTATGACCGAGAGACTATAAATTATTTGAACCTTAGTTTGGACGTTTGTGATGTCTGAGAATAATAGCAATAATTAGTAGTGTGACCAATCGAATGCAGTTTCTGGCAGGGCCACAAAGACACAAGGTCGTGAGAATGTTAAAACTAAATACCTATCCTACTTAAAACGAAGTCGCGCAGCTTAGCAGCCGCGCGATTCAGGGTCGAGGTATGCTAAAGAAGCGGCCACGTCGTGTTGATAGCTGCGGTGCAAAAATTCGGACGTATGACCTCTTTTTGCCCCGCTGAGACTCAAACTGGCGCCAGTGAGATGAAGAGTCCACGTCCCACCCTACGGGGACGAGAGTGTGCTTGCATCAGGGGCCGACGAATGTGTGTTTGAGTGGTGGGGCAGACGGAGGCCTACTAGGCCGCTGGCTGACTGTTTGCACAGGGCACAACTCTTCATAAAGAAGAGTTGCTCCTATTCAACGTGGAACAGGAGCTAGCCCAGTAGGTTTCAGCGCATAACTCTCACCCAGCAGACATCGGGATCGAATTGCACGAGCCTTATTGAGGCTAGCTCCTTGTGGAATAGGATCACCAGAAAGACATGAGGCACGGTCGATTTCGACCGCGAGATCGCCAGATCACGTGGTCGGAATCGATCGCGCAAAGTTGCATGGCCCCTGCGCAAGGATGAAATGCACAAACTGAAAAATAAATAAATAAATAAATAAAATAAAAATAAAAATTGTGTTGAATCCTTTTGGGATTCGAACTCGGGTCTGTATTTCAACAATGGGTGTATACAACTGTAGCCGTTGGCATAAACCAACGACTCTATTACTAAAAAAAAAAAAAGTAAACAACGCCAGATGACGCTCAGTGAAGTGGCTGGGGACTTACAGTCCCGAGAGAGGACAGTAGGCGCCCGTTGAAAACGGGCAGCCATTTTGCTGTTTAAGGTAGGTCGTTTTTTTTTCCTTCTAGTTTTTAGATTTTTTTTAAGATTCTTTGTTTTTAAATTTCTTTTAGATTTTCTTTAGGTTTCTTTCGTTTCTCGTTTCCACGAGCTTTTGAAGGTGCCCGTTCTTCAAAAATGAATGGGCTGAGTCTCCTACCTAATATCTGGCCTTATGGCACTTCCATCGACAGGATGGGTAAAATCGAATGAATTTGTCCATAGAACACGAAAAAATACAATCCTACGGTGTGTGTGTGTGTGTGTGTGTGTGTGTGTGTGTGTGTGTGTGTGTGTGTGAGAGAGAGAGAGAGAGAGAGAGAGAGAGGAGTCCTACCTAGCAGTTGGCCCCATGGGACTTCTATCGATGATGAGCAAAATCGAATGAATCTTCCTCTATAACATGGAGATGTGCAGACGCCCATTTCCAAGCGTTATCTCGTCATATCAGGTAAGTTTTTTTTTTTTTTTTTTTTTTTTTTTTCCCTAAGTCCCCTCCCCCACGTCTCGTGGCTATTGGCATGCTAGGAGTAGGGGAAACGGGAAGAGGTTGGAACGAGCAACCTAAAACAGTAAAAAATAAGAAGAAGAAGAAGGAAAAAAGAAGGAAATAAAGAAAATGAGGCAACTGCCTCATGAAAGGAAAACAATCTTTTGGACTGTGTGGAAGCACGATCAACTCCCCACTAAGATAGGCGCGAATATTTGAGGCCGCGAGATCTTGGATCTTGCGGCTCATATTGGGCGCGTGGATAGGAGGGAGTTAGAGAGTTGAAGAGGGAAAAGGGAAAACGGGAAGAGTTGGGAGGGGAAGGGCCTACCTCTCCCAACCTGCCAATAACCCTCCCCGTTTTTAGGAGAGGGCAGAGGGAAAAGAGGAGAAGGTTGTTAGTTCCAACAGCATGCACCTAGCCATGGTAAGGGCTAGGCGCGTGCAGTTGGATGTGGTTCTATTTTTCTTTTAGGTTTTTATTCTTTTTGCAGCATTCTTGTGAGGACACTTGTCCTCACGAGGTGCTACCTCTGGCAGAAACTGGTAGAGGTAACTGTCAGGCTCCCGTTTTTTAAGGGAGCCTGTAAATGGAAGGGTTATAAAGGAAAAGGCTAAGTACAACCTTTTTCTCGATGTATCTGCCCTGGAAATAGGGTCCAGGTACATCAAACCCTTATCAGAAAAATAAAATAAAAACAATTTTGGAAATGCCACGACCCTAGCTATCTCGTGCAAATCCAAGATAGCTAGGAAAATAAAAAAATAAAAAATAAATGAAGGCAGTTAAATAAACAGCCCTCACTAAGGTTGTGGTTGTGGTGCGGCCACAGTTAGCCCTGGATCTTGGTCAGATCAAGGGCTCGCTGTGAGCCCGCGATTTCCCTGGGGGCTGGAGTGACGCCCAACCCTCCTCAGCCACTATAAAACAGGCAGCTGTCCCCAGCTGCCATACAGAAAGCACTCATGATGCCAGTGTGTGGCAAGCACACTTGAGTGTTGCTGGGCTGTTGGAGGAGCTGTCAGCGGCAACGTGGGAGGAGGCTGAAAGTCTGCAGTGGAGCGCGAGGGGAGCAGGGTGGCCATAGCCCGGGTAGGGAGCACTCTGCTCCACTTCCCTCTCGCTGGTGCTGGTCCGGTGGAGCGGCACTCGAGACTCTGCGGGACCAAGGCGGCATGGCAGAAGGCTGTTTTGAGGGTTGCATTTTGTCAAGGGCCCAATATTTTATTAATTTGACGCTGGTTTCAAACGGCAACGGCGGGACATCAGAACTTCACTGGCGGCAGTACCGCCGGGTGGACCTCGGCAGACTGCTTTTCTATTTCTGAGGGGAAACACTGCCGAATTTTTCCGGCGTCAACAGCAACCATTTTTGTGGTGTTATGCTGCCAAAATTAGGGTTCGCCAGACAACACTAAGTGGAGGGAGAGTGGTGGATATTTTTGATACGTCGAAGGGCGCGTCTTCAACATCACTAAGGGGGGGAAATTGTTGAGTGACTATTGCAGCGGTACGACAGGTGGCACTAGAGGTATTGGTGATATTTTGTCAGTTGGACCAGGCTTGTGAGAGCGGAGCGGCACACCGTTTTTTTTTCTTTTTTAATTTTGCGTGCGCACCGATGGTAGCAAGGCCATTGGCATTGGCCCCATCAGATCTTTTGGGACCGGTGAGGCATGTGAGTACAACGGGCGGTGCCGACGAAATCAACACTTACGAGCTTTATTTTTTTTTTTGTGAGGCTTGGTAGGAGTGGTTTTGGCGGGCATCGTGATCAGGTGCTGGAAGAAATAGTGCGGAACCATCTGGGACTACATGGGACCAGTTGGGACTGGCGTGGGACCCATGCATTTTTTTTGGGATGTATGAGGCGCGTCGTTTTCACACTTGGGGCTACCACGTTGAAATTAGCGAGTCGGGAATAGATTGGGACAAGTGGTTGGCCTGAGATTTGTCTTCGGACTACGGTTTTCTTCGGCGCCAAGTATATTTCTTCTTGGCTTTCTTGAGTGAGTCAGGGCGCGTTCGGCTCCACTTCACTCAAGGTCAGCCAATTGATTGACTCAGATTTTCCTTCACACCTGTGTGAACCTACACTTTGCTTGACCCTCTTCATTAAATGTTCGTTGAAAAGGTAGAGGAAAGTTGTGTGTGGTCATGCATGTGAAGAATGGGATCTGACGGGAATATGGGTTGTTGGATTTTCTGGACCTGTGGTTGTTTTTGTGTGTGCAGGTAGGTAGAAAGATGCTTGTGAAGAAGACTGATTATGCCTATTTGAGAAAAGGGAAAAGGATTGTCTTCATTTTACTTCTCACCTGACTGCATGTCAATAAGGTTTCTTTGTTTTGAAAAATGTTAATTGTGTAAGCACAGTAAAACGAATTTGATTCAAATCAAGCAGATACGGTCAAACGAACGTAGTCTTATCCTGAGGATTAGTCCTTTCTATCCTGAATTACTTTTATTTGTCCAAATGGTTTTCATTCTCTATCCTTTTAACTCTTCTCGTCTAAGTTACCCTGAACTTACAAAAAAAACGGGAACAGTTAAAAAAATCTATTTGTGGTGGACATGCTCTCTTTCAAGGAAACATCTTGAGCGGGGGTTCGTTGCTTTAGGAGCTGACCCTGTTATCGACCCAGAGTGGACCGTTCTACGGGGGGGTACTCTGTCGATTCGGTGGAGACGGCCCAACTTCTGAGATTTGAGTCTTATGCTCGGGCAAGGAGTACCTCATACCACTTTCTGGAGGGAGAGGCATGCAACACTTCAAGCAATGCACCTGATCAAGAGTCATCCGCAAAGCAACTTATCATCCAAGAAGATTGAGAATTTATGAGAACGTGTGTGTGTGTGTGTGCCTAATCTTAGGTCCGACTCAGCGGTAGGATGGAATGAATGACTTTGGCAGCGCATCTCATCAAGTCAAAACTGGGGCAGTACGACTACCTTGTCAGTTGCAGCTATACTATTGTTGAAAGTTAACTCCTCGTTGGCGGGTGTATGCTTTTTTTTTAGTTCAGCCTGGGGTGGTCGGATTTTATTTTGATATTGTGTTATTGGATGTACCATATGATGATGTGGATTTTTTCAGATTGGATATATATTCCTGTCGACTACGGTCGACTTATTTTGATATAACTATGTGAGGTTATTATAACTTTCTTTTAACTGGTGTCTAAAGGGACTAGGATATTGGGGGTTTCACGCTTGGTTGAGATCATCTTAGTCGATCGGCATACACTTTGTACTTAGGAGATTAGCACCCTAAGGAACGGGAGACGTCCGGGTTCAATAGGCATTCTAACCTCGCATACCTATACTACAGCGAGCGAGCAAATGCCCTCGGCTGACCCACCTCTACAATTGCATTAAAAACCTTTCGCATATGGGTCAGTAGTTGTGGTGACAACCTCTTAGGGAAGCAAGTTGTGCCCCGCGGGAACCTACCCTGTCGTAGGGGACCGCGGGATGTACAGCTAGCGCAACTGACTAGAGCGGCGGGGGGACGACGTGACCGTGACCGTCTTGGTGGTTCGTGGTGTTAATTATGCATCGTTCCCGAGTTGTCTCCGACTTTGTTGATTTTGTGCAAACTCTTGCGTGACATGGTCAAGAGGCTCCCGCCTTTTCACGAGAAAAGACGGGGGCCGATGCGCTCGATAGGTGGCGCCGTTGCCGAGGATAACGACAAACTACCATTGTCCCTGCTGGAACAACACTCGGGTAACATAATTTTGATCAATAGACATTTAAGTAAATAATTTTAAATGATTGTATCATTTTAAAATGGTACAGAGATTATACATATATATATATATATATATATACATATATATTACTAGATACGAGTATAATTTTTCTATTGATTTATCTAGTAACTTCATTTTGGTTATGTAGATCTATTGAATTTTAAGATATTGAAATATTAAGATTATGAGTTTTGACGAGGTTTTGAATTAAAAAGTTATATTCAATTATTGATAAAATTTTGTGTCTCTTGCAGGCTAAAACGATGACGAAGGGCACGTTCGACTGTATGTGTCATTCTTCAAAGACATCGAGGTTGCCGATTTCTTACAGACTTTTCAGACTTGACATCATTGATGCTCTAGGAGGAACATCACAAGTTCTTTTTTATTCTGAACTTTGTCATCGAAGGGCTGAAATTTGACGTCGGACGTTTTTTACAGGCTTCTGGAACTTGGGCTGAGTTTGAAAGGTGAATGATCGTCAGGTTTATGGAGTCACTCAAAGAGGAGAATGATAAGGGAAAAAGGAAGCTAGTGCAAATAGGTGGCGAGGAGCAGAATGCGTCCGATCAGTTGGAACGACCTTGTAAGCTCGCTAAGGCTGCGAGGGTTGCGCGTAACTTAGCTAAAGGGGGTCAAGGGACTTGTCGGAAGGAGAATCGAGATAAGTTGATTGAATCATTGCAGGATATCCAAATAGAGTCTCAAAGAAATATTCTGACCCCTTCGAATCTGAGTTTAGAGGCACGAGAGCAAAGCGGATGTTCCAATCAAAGGGCTAAAATGAAGAAAACCACAGGGCATTACAAACCCCTAAGGTGCACATACTGTGGTGTGTGGAGTCATAAAATGCGAGTTTGCAGGCGCCTTAACCGTGATATTGAAAAAGGGATTGTGAATAGACGAGAGGATGGATTTTGTGTAAATTGGAATAATTTGTCCGTCTTCTCAGCTAAGAAGGAAGACAAATTTATTAGAGATGTACTTATCGATCGCATGTGGGAGAAATTAAGGAGTTAGAATGGTCTTGGATCCGTTATTTTATTTTTTAAACATTAAATTTCATGATCTACATTCATGTTTTTCAAGGTTCAGTTTGTTGTTATTACTCGTTGAATCTTGAGTCGTTATCAATCGATTGTTGATTTTATGCTATAGAGCGGTTTTTCCTAAGTTCATTTTTATGTGTGACATGGATGAACTCTCGTTGTGATTGGGAGGTGATGAACCAAGAATCCTTACGAAATTCCATGTGAAAGCGTCCGTTGTGAATTGTTGTGAATTGTATTGTTGTCAATTGATTTTGAATATAATGCGTGACCTTTTGTGTCATGAATGAGATGATTGTACGCTTGTTATCATGTCACGATAAATTTCTGATGGATTTGTGAGCTCTGTAGGTGGTAGTGAGGCCTGCGCGGGAGCTATGCTCCTCGTCCATATGTTGTCTTCCGAATCCTTAGTTGTTTGAGGATGGAGGACTTTACTATCATTGAAAGGGAGGAAGGTGTTGAGGTCTTATTAAAACACTGCGTGTACAAATAGGCGACTATTGTTTGCAATAAGGGGAGAAGTGAGCACCTAACCTCGTTTTAAACAGAGTCACTTCAACGACCCATTCAGATATAAACCATTCATCCAAAGTTCCCCATCCAAGCTTGAATCTCACCACAATCCACATAAGTTACCATGATCGTTACTTATGAACTCCTTTTGATATGCGTCGAGGAGTGGTGTAATTCACTTAACGAGATAACATCTCGACATCAAGCCCCGCTTTAGATTCGAGTCTCACCACATTCTCGTCGATTCCAGTACTGCAGTCCTATCAATCCCCTGCACATAGAGTAGGACATCCCCACCTCATACAACCAAGGTTGATCAGGCCCCGACCATAGAGATAAAGTGACTCTGTTTAAAACGAGGTTAGGTGCTCGCTTCTCCCTTTATTGCAAACAATAGTCGCCTACCTCTACACACAGTGTTTTAATAAGGCCTCAACATCTTCCTCCCTTTCAATGATAGTGGAATCGACGGGAATGTGATGAGACTCGAATCTAAAGCGGGGCTTAGTGTCGAGATGTTATCCCGTTTAGTGAATTACACCACTCCTCGACGCATATCACAAGGAGTTCAGAAGTAACGGTCATGGTAACTTATGTGGATTGGGGTGAGATTCAAGCTTGGACGGGGAACTTTGGATGAATGGTTTATCTCTGAATGGGTCGTTCAGACAATGTCTGAACAACTACAGGAGGTTGATACGCTTGAGAGGTCTGTCAGGGGTTATTCCTGGCTCACTTGAGCTCTACTCAAGTGCAACAAAGGTATCAACGGAATAGATTTCGTTTTGGATCTAGCCGGAGGGATTTCGGTACCATTTAGAGAGACAAAAACTTTTGAGTGGCCGCTGGTGGAATGATGCTTGGATCATTATGAAAAAGTTCCTCTAAATTGAAGGTTTCCAGAGGCTAGACTTGAGTCCAAGTTTGAATAAGGCTTGCGAGAGGTAAAATCTGGTATCATTTCGTCCACTTATGAGTTGTATTGAGTTAAGGTTTCTGGAGGCTAAATCCAGTCTTCTTGTATTGAGTTAAGGTTTTTGGAGGTTAAATCCAGTTTTGTTGTTATATTGTTATATGTTGGTGGAAAAGTTTCGACTTCGTTTCAGACGATCATTGAAATTATTTTGTATTGTGATTGTTGCTTTCACATGGAACTTTCATAGGAATCTTGACCTTTTGAATAAATAATGAATGACGTGGAAGTCGTTCAATGAGGTTTGGGAATGCTGTCGGAGCGGAAACCCTTACAAGGGTATCTCCTCGGGTTTTTGAATGTCGGACACTGTTCGACTTTTTCGTTAAATTAAGGGACTTGATGAGATTGTCATTTGCCAGAAGTTTATTCAGACTGGACTATGACCGAGAGACTATAAATTTTCTGAACCTTAGTTTGGACGCTTGTGACGTCTGAGAATAATAACAATAATCAGCAGTGTGACCAGTCGAATCCGGTTTCTGGCAGGGGGGCCACAGAGGCACAAGGTCGCGGAAATGTTAAAACTAAAGACCTATCCTAGGTATGCTAAAAGAAGCAGTCACGTCGTGTGGACAATTGCGGTGCAAAAATTCCCACGTCGGACCTCTTTTTGCCTCTCTGAGACTCCAACTGGTGCCAGTGAGATGAAAAGTTCACGTCCCACCCTACGAGAATGGGAGTGCGCTTGCATCAAGGGCCGACGACTATGCGTTTGAGTGGTGGAGCAGACGGAGGCCTACTAGGCCGCTAGGTGACTATCTGCGCAGGGCACAACTCTTCATAAAGAAGAGGCTCCTATTCAACGTGGAACAGGAGCTAGCCAGTAGGTTTCAGCGCACGACTCTCACCCAGCAGACGCCGGGATCGAATCGCACGAGCCTTACTGAGGCTAACTCCTTTTGAAGTAGTGTCACCAAAAAGACATGAGGCGCGGTCAATTTCAACCGCGAGAACGCCAAATCACGCGGCCGAAATCGGCCTCGTGAAGTTGCATGGCCCCTGCACAAGGATGAAACGCACAAATTGAAAAAATAAATAAATAAATAAATCATAAATAAAATAAAAATAAAAATTGTGTCAAATCCTCCGGGATTCGAACTCAGGTTTGTATTTCAACAGCGGGTGTATACAACTGTAGTCGTTAACACAAACGAACGACTTTATTACTGGAAAAAAAAAAGATGTAAATAGCTTCATATGGCGCTCAGCGAAGTGGCTAAGAGAGGACAGCAAGCTCCCGTTAAAAATGGACAGTCGTTTTGCTGTTTAAGGCAGTTTGGTGTTTTTTTTTTTTTTTTTTTAGTTTTTAACTTTTTATATTTTTTAAAGATTCTTTCTTTTTAGATTTGTTTTAGATTTTATTGAGGTTTCTTTCATTTCTCGTTTCCACGAGCTTCCGAAAGTGCCCGTTCGTCGAAAATGAACGGGATGAGTCTCCTATCTAATATCTGGCTCTATGGTACTTCCATCGACAAGATGGGCAAAATCAAATGAATTTGTCCATACAACACGGAAAAATACACTCCTACGGTGTGTGTGTGTATGTGTGTGTGTGTGTGTGTGTGTGTGTGTGTGTGTGTGTGTGTGTGTGTGAGAGAGAGAGAGAGAGAGAGANGAGAGAGAGAGAGAGAGAGAGAAAGAGAGAGAGAGAGAGAGAGAGAGAGAGAGAGAGAGAGAGAGAGAGAGAGAGAGAGAGAGAGAGGTCCTACCTAGCAGTTGGCCCCATGGGACTTCTATCGATGATGAGCAAAATCGAATGAATCTTCCTCTAGAACATGGAGATGTGCACACGCCCATTTCCAAGCGTTATCTCGTCATATCAGGTAAGTATTKTTTTTTTTTTTTTTTTTTTTTTTTTTTTCCCTAAGTCCCCYCCCCCWCGTCTCGTGGCTATTGGYATGCTGGGAGTARRSGRRAMGRGRWKAGGCTGGAACGAGCAACCTAAAACAGTACAAAAAAATAATAATAAGAAAATAAAAAAAAGAAAGAAAGAAAATGAGGCAACTGCCTCATGAAAGGAAAACAACCTTTTGGGTTGTGCGGAAGCACGATCACCTCCCCACTAAGATAGGCGCGAATATTTCAGGCCGCAAGATCTTGGATCTCGCGGCTCATATTGTGTGCGTGGAAAGGAGGGAGTTAGGGACTTGAAGAAGGGAAAAGGGAAAACGGGAAGGTTTGGGAGGGGGAAGACCTACCTTTCTCGACCTGCCAACTGCAACCCCCGTTTCCAGGAGAGTGCAGAGGGAAAAAGGGAGAAGGTTGTTAGTTTCAACAGCATGCACCTGGCCAAGGTAAGGGTCAGGTGCTTGTAGTTAGATGTGGTTTTATTTTTCTTTTAGGTTTTTATTCCTTTTGCAGCATTTTTGTGAAGACACTTGTCCTCACAAGGAGCTACCTCTGGCAAACACTGCCAGAGGTAGCTGTCAGACTCCCGTATTTAGAGGGAACTTGTAAATGGAAGGTTCATAGAGGAAAACACTAGGTACAGCCTTTTCCCCAATATATCTGCCATGGAAAAAGGGTCCAGGTACATCAAACTGAAAGGGGTTGTATCTTTCCAACCCCTTATCAGAAAAATAAAGTAAAAACAATTTTGGAAATGCCACGACCTCAACTATCTTGCGAAGATCCGAGATAGCTCGGGAAAAGAAAAGAAAAAGAAATGAGGGCAGTTAAAGAAACTGCCCTCACTAAGGTTGTGGTTGTGGTGCAGCTACAGTTAGCCGTGGATCTTGGTTAGATCAAGGGCTCGTTGCGAGCCCGCGATTTTGCCTAGGGGCTGGAGTGACGCCCAGCCCTCCTCAACCACTATAAAACAGGCAGATGTCCCCAACTGCCACACAAAAAACACTCGTACTGCCAGTTTGTGGCAAGCACACTTGAGTGTTGCAACGTGGGGGGAAGCTGCAAGTCTGCAGTGGAGCGCGAAAGGAGTTGGGCAGTCATAGCCGGGGTAGGGAGCACTCTGCTCCACTTCCCTCTGGCTGGTGCTGGTCCGATGGAGCGGCACTCGGGACTCTGCGGGACCAAGGCGGCATGGCAGGAGGCTGTTTTGGGGGTTGGATTTTGTCCAAGGCCCAATATTGTATTAATTTGACGGTGGTTTCCAGCGGCAACGGTGGGACATCATACCTTCACTGTCGGCGGTACCGACGGGCAGACCTCGGCAGACTATTTTCCTATTCCTGAGGGGAAATGCTGCTGAATTTTTCCAGCGTCAACGACAACCATTTTTGCGGCGTTATGCTGTCGAAATTGGGGTTCGCCAGACAATACTAAGTGGAGGGAGAGTGATGTATATTTTTGATACTTCGAACGGCGCGCTGTTAACGTCAGTGAAGGGGGAAAATTGTTGAGTGACTATTGCGGCGGTACGACAGACGACACTAAAGGTATTGGCAATGGTCTGTCAGTTGGACCAGGCTTGTCAAGGTAGAGCGGCACGTTGTTGGTTTTTTTTTTTTTCTAATTGTGTGTGTGCGCCGGCGGTAGCAAGGCCATTGGCATTAGCCCCGTCAGATCTTTTCGGACCGCCGAGGCATGTGAGTACGACGGGCGGTGCCGGCGGAATCGACACTTGCGAGTTTTTTTTTTTTTTTGTGGGGCTTGGTAGAAGTGGTTTTGGCGGGCATCGTCATCAGGTGCTGGAAGAAATTGTGCGGAACCATCTGGGACTACATGGGACCAGTTGGGACTGACGTGGGACCCGTGTAGTTTTTTGGGGACGTGTGTGGCGCGTCGTTTTCACACTTGGGGCTACCACGTGTGGAATTTGCGAGTCGGGAATAGATTGGGACAAGTGGTTGGCCTAAAATTTGTCTTGGGACTCCGGTTTTCTTCGGCGACAAGTATATTTCTTCTTGGGTTTCGTGAGTGAGTCAGGGCGCGTTCGACTCCACTTCACTCAAGATCAGTCAGTTAATTGACTCAGATTTCCCTTTACACCTGTGTGAACCCATACTTTGTTTGACCCTGTTCATTGAATGTTCGTTGAAAAGGTAGAGGAAAGTTGTGTATGGTCATGCATGTGAAGAATGGGATCTGACGGGAGTATGGGTTGCTGAAGTTTCTGGACATGTGGTTGTTCTTATGTGTGCAGGTAGGTAGAAGGATGCAAAAAAAATTGATTATGCCTATTTGAGAAAAAACAAAATGATTATTTTTTTTTTACTTCTCACCTGACTGCATGTCAATAAGGTTTCTTTGTTTTGAAAAATGTTAATTGTGTAAGCACCGTAAAACGAATTCGATTTAAATCAAGCAGATACGGTCAAACGAATGTAGTATTTTCTTGAAGATTCGTCCTTTCTATCCTGAATGACTTTTATTTGTCTAAATGGTTTTCATCTGGGTAGCACCACGTATGCGTATGCGGTGCATACGCGTACGTATTCGCACGTACGCGTACGTGCCCCAAAACCAGCATACGCGTATGCGGTTTTTTTTTTTTTTTTTTTTTT
>BFEA01000695.1:177409-193006 GCA_003427395.1 Chara braunii | reverse complement strand
TTTTTTTTTTCTGTTGTTCTCCAAGGTACTCTCCTTAGTGCTTCGAACCAAGGTACTCTCCTTAGTTCTTCGAACCAAGGTACTCTCCTTAATGCTTCGAACCAATTGTTTGGCCATTTTGCTTTCATCCATCATTTATTTTTTCATCTGCTGCTGATGCTAGGGGGGGTGCAAGTCCCCTGAGGGGCAATTACGGCTTCTCAAGGGTGGTGCACTCTGACCTCAAATGGGGAGAGCAGGTAAAGAGTTTGTTAGCCTGGTATTTGCCTAATCAGGATCGTCTCCTTTATTAGGATAGCTCTAGGATGCTAGCGTGGTTGCAAGTCCCCTGAAGGCCGACTACGGCTTCTAGGATAAGCTTCGCAAGAGTTGATCTGTTACGATTGTAGCTTTGCTTTCATAGACAGCAAATGTCTACTATTCTGTTTAACAGTAGTAGGATGCTGTTATGCTTTCTTGCTTTCTGTTTAACAGCAGGATGCCGTTATGTTTTCTTGTTTGAAGGGATCGAGGATATGGCACCCGGTAGGCAGACTGTGAAGGCCCCAGCCTCCCATTTACAGTGGAATGAATTCCCGGTCAGAAAAAGACGCCGGTGGGGGGTAGACAGGCAGTAGGTTGGGAGGGAAGAAGCGCCAAGCTCAACAGAGAGTCCTCACTGAAGTCTGGAGCACGAAAGTTAAGGCGCAATGTCTGAGCGTTACCCGTTTGTATGGTAGCTGGCATAATGTCCTATTTCAGAATTAGGCAAACACCAGGTCAACTGACTGCCAAGCTTCATTTTTCATTTCTTGTTTTTGGAGAATTTTTGTAGGGCGCCGATCTTAAAACCACCAGTACCGTTCTCAGCTATTGATGCCGAGCCTGAAAATGCCCTGCGCGTCAATATTTGCCGAGCCTGCAAGGGGCGGGAACCAAGACGGGACATTTGTTGCTTGGCACAGGTGCCGCCCCTTATGCTGGACCTGCTGCCAGCTGCTGGACCCTAAAGAGGCTGTCGTTTTCTTGCTTCTGCTTGTCTACCTGAAAATGGCCTCAGCAGAAGTGCCGCCAGATCCATTCCCGAGAGCTCGCTGGCAGGTATTGAATGCTCCCCATCTGTCACAGGGAGTTGTAGCATGAACTGTTGGAATAAGTACCTGAGTTCGAATCCAGCTGGAATCAAAGATGATATCTCAAGGCTATCGACCTTTTTTGTTTTTGTTTTTGTTTTGGGGGGGTGAGAGGGGGGAGGAGGGGGATCATCGCACCGAAACACAACTCACTCTCAATCAACGGCCCCCTCGCATACATATAATGAAACCGGAGCTGAGTCGTAAAAATCAGATGAATAAAAACAACTCTGCTTTCCCTGGAGGTGGTCAACTCAAAGATGATATTTCAAGGCTGTTGCCAATTGGGAGGAGGGGGGGAATAAAAAATCATTACGCCAAAATGCAACTCACTTGCCCTCCATGGTCCCCTCGCATACATATAAGAAACCCAGAGCTGACTCATAATCAGGAGCAGCAAACACAAACATACTAGCCAGCAAGAGCTGCAGGACAAAAAAAAATAAAAAAAATGAACAAGGGAGCAATTGAAACAGAGACAGAGCGAGAGGCCTGCGCAGAGATGGAAAGACGGCAGACAGTAGGCCTTGCTCCACTACACAACACTCTACATGCATTGGGATGCTTTCTCGGCCATGTGCATTCGGATAAATTGAACATTTGAACGTATACGGTCACACGAGTGTCCAAATGCATGCCGAGTGTTGTGTAGTGGAGCGACGCCCGGTGAGGACAGATGGCAAGCAGCTCTACAACACACACCATATATCTATCCTCCCCTCCCTCTCACTCACAACCACCACTGTCAACTCCCCTCCCAACGATACACTCGCATGCATTTGGACGCTTGCGTGACCTTATACATCCAAACGATACACATATGCTCTCTCACACAAACACGGCCTTGTATGTTTCACAAATTTTGAGGAGTTAAAAGGGAATCACATGCATTAAAAAGAAAAAAGAAAAAAATGAAAAGAGGGTAGCTGATTGATCACACACATAATGTGTTGAAGTGCTGAGATATTGATTAGTTGGATGGATCGAATTCTTTCCTCGAGATCGATGGCCACTGCTGCAGAGCAGACATGAGGGTCACCGAACGACATTCTTCAACTTGTCACAAATCAAATGGATGGATGATAATTTCTGTAAAAAATTAATCCCCGCTTCACCTAACTGTGTCCCTGATGATAGGCTGGGAATCAAATTAACAAGGAAAACTAAATTAAGAAAAACTACAGCGCGCCAGCAGTCAAGTCCCCATAATCAACTGCCGTCATTTTTTTCCCAACAGAGACTATCCTTTTTTTCTGAACACTCTTACAAAAATACAAGTGCGTCGATGATGACAAATATGCAAAGGAATCCTGCTACTGACCACCTACAATTCCTACATGTCATAATCCTATATACCGGATGTTGAGAGCTCTACCACCTCGCCAGTCTACACTCCCTCCGCTCACCCCTTTTTCGCTTCCACTGCCATCATCCAAATCATTCAAGAGGCCTCCATAGACGCATCCAGTGTGTCATTTAATCTGCTGCTGCTGCTGCTGCTGCTTCCCACAAGCTTCAACCCCTACATCTGCTCCACGACAGCCACTGCCTCACAGAGCATCCCCCACCATACTCGCAGCATAGAAAAGAATTAATATTCAGACAGGCGCATACCTGGAACTGCACCACTAAAAGATGCTAATGATCACTCTTTCGCTGACCCCCCGCCTCACTCCCACCCACTCCTCTCCTTACCACTTCTACCCAATTATCGCTACCTGTTTACGCAGACATGGACCACTCTCACACAGCTCTCTCTGGCAACACCCCCTTTGTAACGCATCAATTCACCTCCTGCCAATTCAACCTTGTAAACTTCCAACTCATAACCAATCAATATTTTTCTTCACGAGAACCCAGGGGGGCGCACACACACACACACACACACACACACACACACACACACACACACACACACACTACAAAGCACACATGATGGTCCATGCCTGCAAGCAAGCTCGGGCTTCCGAGAGGACAAAGACAGCAGCGTGTTACGCCGTCCATCGGATAATGCCATCACCCTCTCCAGGAGCTGCAAGAATCTCCACTGCTACGTCAAACCTCACCTGCATGCAGTATGATCGAAAAAGGAATCATCAACAGTACACAAGATCAATACAAGAATCTGTCCCTTATTACCGTCAACGGAAAGAAAAACCTTGGCTTCCTAGAATTGAATGAAACCATGACCATCTGCTCACATGAAGAAGGGGAAAACAAAGAGACGTGCGCTACTAGGTGGACTTGAATACATAATTGGAGAGAAGCAAAGGAACCAAGAGTTTGCACAAGTTCCAACAGAGGGCCTAGATCCACCACTGACCATATGCACAAATGACAAAAAATACTGTGGTGCATCTTTCCATGTTCTAGCGGAAGATTCTTTCTCATTTTGCAGATTTGGTCAGTGGTGAACCGAGGGCCAAACTCTCCGCTACGAAAGGACGATGGCAACAAGACCCTCGTAAGGAAGAGTGATGAAGGTAAGGTGTGGCATGGCATACTTGCAGATGCCCTGCCATCTTCCGTGAACCGTGGTCCAGTGGACCAGAAAAGGAGAAAGTCAAAAGGGCTCCTCAGCTGAGGAGTGTAGCACTGAGAAGAGCCTCAGCCAATAACAGAAAATAAGGACCTCACCAGTGAAGGGAAGAAAGCATACATTTAGTTCAATATGGGGCGATGCATCAATGGGGTTCCATGCATTCGTTGGCTTGCCGGTTGGAAAAAGAGGCAGACTGACAATCCCCAAAATAGGACCGAGCTGAGCTTTACTTGATTTGCTGTGTGGGTGTGGGTGTAGGTGAGAGGGAGAGAGAAGATAGGAAGCACAATTGTCTGCAAATGCCACTCCGTGCACAACCCCTTCCCGAGGGAGAGAGAGAGAGAGGGTGTCGGGGACAAGGAGAGGCAAAAAAAGAAAGAGCACAATCACCTCCTGCTGCCACTCCTCGCCCGCCGTCTTCCCACGTCCTGCAACCACCATATAGGAAGCACAATTGCCTGCAAATGCCACTCCGTGCACAACCCCTTCCTGAGGTAGAGAGAGAGAGGGTGCGGGGGACAAGGAGAGGCAAAAAAAGAAAAGAGCACAATCACCCTCCTGCTGCCACTACCCGCCCGCCGTCTCCCCACGTCCTGCAACCACCACCCTCCCCCGCTACCCGCCCGCTACATAGTGGGGGACAAGGAGAGGCAAAAAAAGGAGGAGCACAATCACCTCCTGCTGCCACTACTCGCCCGCCGTCTCCCCACGTCTTGCAACCACCACCCTCCCCCCGCTACCTGCCCGCTACATACCTCCACTTCTGGCCTGCTGAAGTCCTTCACCACCTATGTGCAGGGGCACAGAAGAGAGACATAGAGGCTGCACCTACCGCCGTCATCTCCCACCACCACCTACCACTTCCTTCCGGCCATCGCCCTGTGCCACCTGTGCACGGAAAGCCCCATGCCCTAGATCTCCCATTGCCACCAACTGACAAGTGAGGGAGAGACGAAAAGGGAAGTGCAATCACCTCCTGCTGCCATGCCTTGCATGCCCTCCTGCAACCACCCACTACCTACCTGCTCCATTTCTCTGCCTCCTGCCTACTATACATCATCTGTGCCAGGCGGGGGGAGGAGGAGAGAGAGAGAGAGGTGAGAGAGGTGATATGTCTCCACTCACCTTCACTTCCACCATCACCTCCACTCCCACCTCCCCCAGCACTCCTCCTTCCCCAACAACCTCCACCACAAATCTGCCAGCTCCTCCCCTTACCTCTCTAAAAACTAATAAAAAGATGATGCGTGCGATTGACAGACACCGAGGGAGGCAACCGGTCCCCCAAGAAAGCAGAGAGAGAGAGAGAGACCTCTCAAGCTCTCTCCCAACCTCCCCCTCGGTCCCCCCCCCCCCCCTACATGGTCTGCCACACCTTCCCTGCATCGCATTGCATAAAATCACCTCCCTCCCCCAACCCTCCATCTGGCGCTACTATCTCTTGCTTCGCTGAGACTGCCTCTGTGCCCATGTGAATTTGGCCAGGAGGAAGAGAGAGAGAGGGAGAAAGGCGGGCAGAACGAGAGAGAGGTGAGATCTCCATTATATCTTCCTGTCTCTCTCTCTATGTCGAGAGTTATCCTTCTGCTCAACGAAAAGCGTGGGATGGAATCGGGGAAAGCAGCCGCAGATGATCGGAGAGATCATTATGCGTTCAATGGGTTTTCCTGATTTTCCGTGTCTATTTTTTTGCAAGTGTAGCCACAACAGGTCATCTTAGCCTACTGGTAATCTCCGTAGGGCTGGAAGGCGAGGGGGTTGTCAAGCTGACATCCTACTATCCTGGGCTGAGAGGAACGCCCATACTTCTTGAGATTGGAGATTCGTTTTGTTTGTTGTTTTTGTAGATGTCATGAACGCGTACATGGGAGTGGATTCTGACATCCCGCTAGCATCAGCTGAGAAGAATGCCTAATTCACGAGTTCGAAGATTCATTTTGTTTGGTGTCTACATGTTCATGTCCGTGGATTGTAGTGTAATGAACCCAGTCTGGTAGATACTCAGAAGTCGTCAAACATCAGTAGTCTCATTATCTGCATCAAAGTCTCCAAATCGTGAAGTGATATCTGAAACAATATCTCATTACCATCAAAGAAGAGAGTGGAGGGGGAATAGACAAAGGAGAAGATGAAAGATCACACAGTAATAAACACTTCGGACCCCTCTCCTTCTCTGGGCTTCTTCCCTCTCCACGTCGACAATGATAATAAGTTTATTCCTGATCACACACAATAGTGCCACGTGGCACTTAATCTGTGAAGGCCATGAAGACATAACAGATTCCAGTGATGACATCAACCTCAGGTGAGTACCCACCTCCTTCATCCACAGATCCCGATCTTCCTCCTCCTCACAACCAGTCACCTCATGTAGACAGCGTGGACAATGCCACGTCAACAGTCGAGACAGGTGGCATATGCCACATCAGCAATGGAGACCAGTGGCAGCGCCACATCAACATGCACTATAAACCAGAGGCAGCGCCACTTCAGCATGCAATGTAGACCAGAGGTAACGCTACATCAGCATGCACTGTAGACCAGAGGTAGCGCCACATCAGCATGCAATGTAGACCAGAGGTAGCGCCACATCACCATGCAATGTAGACCAGAGGAAGCGCAACATCAGCATGCAATGTAGACCAGAGGGTAGCGCCACATCAGCATGCAATGTAGACCAGAGGGTAGCGCCACATCAGCATGCAATGTAGGCCAGAGGTAGCACCACATCAGCATGCAATGCAGACCAGAGGAAGCGCCACATCAGCATGCCACCTCAACAAGCTTGGTGCACAATGCAGAAAACGCCAGCATGCCGCCTCCACCTTGTGCCGTCGTCCACATCGCGAATGCACAGCCAGCGTTTAGCCAAGTAGCAATTGTCGAGGGTGTCTGGCCTCGGGTGCTTTCCCCACAGTCGTCCAGATTGACTCACAGTTGAGGGCCCAGATTGTGCAGTTGCAGACTTCTCCCTTGGACCTGATGCTGTCTGGGTCCCTGCATACAAACAAGTGTGTGTGCTTGACCAGCGGCCTGGGCTGGGTACCTTTGGACTTTGACTGTTGGGATCTCGACAGTTGACAAAAGTCAACTGCCACACGTCCAAACCCTGAGTCCTTGTGTGGGGTCCTTTTTCCCTTGTTTCGGCCTGGGCTGAGGGCGGCCGAGTTGGCCCTCGGTCTTTCCACGAGACATATGGCATGGGTTATTACGTTCCTGCCGACCCGGTTTTCGAGTTCCATCGCAGAAAATACATTAATTCTCACTTAACCCACGTTCCTATGCAGCAACAATGTGAGGAGCAGTGGGTAGGAGTTCTTTCCTACTAAACCATCTGGCTTCAAATGGAGGTTGCGACTTGAACTTTACCTTGTACTGCTTCTGAGATCGTCCTTTGCCACCTGTAGAAAAATAGTCCTGCTCCAATATCCTTTCAACTTCATAGCCTCCATTCATAGAGGGTGGAAATGGAGATGGTCTATTCAAAAAGTTATCACTTTCTACATAGGGTAGAAGTTTAGACGCATGAAAGACAGAGTATGTCCTTAGATGTGAAGGTACATTTATACGATAGGAAGGTCCATCTTCTCCTCCAATCACTTTGAGAACTTCCCAAGGTCCGTAGTAGACAGGTAGAAGTTTTTGAGACACATTTTATTCTAAGGAAAACTCTTTAGACTTAACCCAAACAAAGTCCCCTTCTTGGAACTGAAGGACGACGATGTTTACGAGCTTGTTCTATCATTTGCAGGTGGGATTTCTGTATGTTTTCCTTCACCTTCTTGATGTCTTCTTCGTACAAAACTGTGAATTCACGCGGACCTGGGGGTAGTCTTTGAATCTGGTCCCTGGTTAGTGCATCAATGGGACGCCTTGGCTTCCATTCTTTATGCAGTGCGTTAGGCGTTCTACCTGTGACGATATGTATATTGTTATTATAAACACTAACTAACAATTTTAGGCGAGTTTTCATCCCAATCAATCTGGTCAGGACGGACATGCATTCGCAAGAGTTGTTGGCGGAGACGATTCATTTTCTGAATATGGCCATTCGTTTCAGGATGTCGGCTTGACGACATGGTCAACTTAGTCCCATAAACTTCCATCAATTTCTGCCATTGTAGACTGGTGAACCGAACATCTCTTTCGGATACGATGGTTTTGGGAAATTCATACTCAGAGACCCATCGCATTTGAAACTTAATGATAGGACCCCAAATAGGATCATTCCCATAACCCTGGCGGATCTGTTCTTTCAATTCATTTCTGATATCGAGATAGGAGACAATGGTTCCAAAGAAATCTGCAAGCCTGGACAAAGCATCCGCAACCACGTTAGACTTACCTTTGATGGTTTTCACCTCAAAGTCAATTCTGTCAAGGAAAGCGGACCACCTTACCAACTTGTTGGAGAGCTTAGGTTGAGTCTTGATCCACTTCGAAGTAGAGTGATCAGAGTAGACAGTGAAATGCCTCCCTAACAAGTAGTGTTTCCAAGGTATCTAGTGCAACAACTAAGGCATACAGTTCCCTTTCATAGGTGGAGTTGGCCATTTTTTTTGGCAGAAGTCTTTAGGACATAAACTCAATAGGTTTATATCCTTTACCGTCATCATGTTGTAGCACAACCCCAATCCCATACTGACTTGCTTCAGTTGTAACAATGAAAGGAAGAGAAGGGTCAACAATCTTTAGGACAGGGTAGCGAGTCAAAACATGCTTTAACCTTTTAAATGATGACTCACAATCTTTGTCCCACAACCAAGGTTTTTCCTATTTCAACAGTCTTCTCATAGGAGCAATTATCAAGTAGAAGTTTCTGACGAACTTCCTATAGTAGCTAGCAAGTCCTAGGAAAGATCTTAGTTCAATTATGGTCTTAGGTTGTGGCCAATCTCTAATTGCTGTGATCTTCTTTTCTTCAGGCCTTAGTCCTTCTTCATTCACTATATACCCTAAGTACAAGACTTTAGGCTTAACAAACTCAGACTTCTTCGGATTCAATTTGAAGTTGCCCTCGCGCAACTTCTGCAAGACCATTCGTAGGTGTTTCTCGTGATCTTCCAGTGTCTTACTGTACACTAGAATATCGTCGAGATAGACTACTACGAATTGATTGAGCCATTGTCGGAACAACTCGTTCATGGACTTTTGGAACGTCATAGTTACGTTGGTCAAATTGAAAGGCATAACCACAAACTCGTAGTAACCATACCTGGTTCGGAATGTCGTCTTATGTTGATCCTCAGGAGCCACCTCGATCTGGTGGTACCCTGACTTTAGATCAATCTTGCTAAAGTATCTGCACCCATGCAACTGATCCAATAGATCATTAATGCGTGGAAGAAGCTCCGCATTTTTGACAGTGACGGAGTGTTGCCCACACTAATTTATACATAGATGAAGTTCACCTTCCTTTTCGGATACGAATAAGACAGGTCCACCATAAGGAGATGAGCTAGGGCAAATCCATCCCTTGTCAGTAAGTTCTTGCACCCGCTTTCGAAGTTCTTCACGTTCCCTAGGAGACATTCGGTAAATGGGGCCCTTGGGAATCTTGCTTCCAGGAATGATCTCGATCGTGTGCTTAATAGCACGGTCAATGATTCCTGTCGGCTCAGTCTGCAAGTCCTTATACTCGTCGAGAAGTTTCTCGATAGAAGGTGGATAGGATGAGGAACACTCATCTACTCGTTTAACAAATACCATCATCACCTCCTGATCCAACTTCTTCTTTACTACCATTGAACGAAAAGTTGGGTAACTCGTACAACAAAAACACAGAGTAGAGTTAGAGTCAAACCTATGATACAATTTTATAACTCGCAGTTCGGACTTCTCGTCCTTGAGTTTGACAATTTATCTTTGAACCTTACCTTTGGGCGGCTTCCTCGTGCCAATCCATTCCCAGAATCATGTCGAATGATAGGTTCTTTTCTATTAGGAAAGATATCTCGTGTAAGATTTTTTTTCCTTCCTTAATCCTGGAATGGCACTTAACACGATCGACATATTGCGAGACAGTGATCGTGCTCTTGTCAGATGCAACTTTCGAATTGCCTTTTCTGAGATATAAGACCGCGTCGATCCCGGATCTTACAGAGCACCTACTCGCGTGTGTGCAATCTCAATATCCGCGATCATCAACTCACCCTTAGACTTAGTTTTCTTCGCTCATGAACTCCGTAGTGCTATGAGTTCATTGTCGAGCTCGTCAAGGGAATCGTTTTCTTCACTCATGAACTCCGTAGTGCTATGAGTTCATTGTCGAGCTCGTCAAGGGAATCGCCCAGTGAGACAGAACAAAGTATTGTGTCAGGGTGGTCTGAAAGATGGGCGGAGGAAGAGTCATTCTCTGCCTTACGAGTCGAAGGGGTAGAAATGGCTATAGGCGGCTTTCCTTTGTCTTCGTCAAATCCCTTAAACTCGGTAGGAGCAAATGCTACTCCTACTGGCTGCTCGCTTTTGGGTTACAAATAAGCGGGCACCAGGCTATCACGTGCCCCACAGTGCCACACTTGAGGCACTAGCGATTGTCCATTTTGGACTGCCACTCCTCTCGGGTCATGTTCATTTTTTCCCACGGTCTCCCAAATGCTATGTCGGGATGCTCCGGGAACGAGTGTGGCCTCCTCTTCTTCTTCCACCGACTCTGGCCTCCCTTGCTGGCCATCACCGCAGTGATGTCACCCTTCCTGGACTCGTTGTTGTTGTTACCTCCTCCTCCTTCAAACTCATCAAGAGGTAACTTTTCTACCATATCGTCATAAAAAACAACCAACATATGGTCCTGGCGTTTTTGCCGCCAGAGGACCTGCTTCCCATACCCGCCAACCGGTCCTGACGTTATCACCGAAGCGTAAGACCCTTTCACCTGAGTGGTCATTTGCTCTCTCTAGAGAGCGAGATCACGAAATTGTCGATAGTTGAACTTACCAGACTTCACCTCTGCCACGAGCTATTCACGAACGGGCTCGGGCAAAGCGCATGAATAGATATATAGAACCTGGTTATCATGAAGGTTCAGTCCAAGTACCTGCAAGAGACGATCAACTTCTTGCGACAAAGCATCAACCAAAGTCCAACGTTTCCGACCAATGGTGGTGAGTTCGTCGAAGGCCTTGTCGGTCGTCGTCTTGTCAAGAAATCTCTCCTCGATCTTTTGGAGAAACTACTTGAAATCAAGGGTCTTAGCCCACTCATCGATACGGCGATATCCTCCAAACCAGCAGCATTGGCTTCGGCCAACACCCATTCCTTGGTTACTCCTCCGAGACAAGACGTAGAGAAAGCAAACTGACTTTCAGGTGCAACGGGTGCGGTGCTACAATAAGTATGGATTTCAGCAATCCATAACAACAAGTTTTCGTCCTTCTTGTTGTTATATGTAAACGACAATTTCATTTTGACTTTTGCTTTCTTTTTTGGCTTCTCCGTTTCTTTGACCGATTCCTCTTTCTTAGTGGGTTCTTCTTTCTTCTCGACCAGACTCTCAGGTTCTTTTTTAGAACCTTCGGCTTCGTCTGGCGTACCTCGCTTCATGGCATCCTTCATTAATTTCTCTTGGGGTTCCTTCCTTACTAACTCCCTCTTAGTTGCCTCCTCAAATCCTACCTTGTCCTTTCCTTTCAAGATTCTGAACACTGTCTCTAATGAGGCACTGTTACGTCAATTTTATTTTCAAGGCAAACAAGATAGATCAGGATTGATTGAAGGATGGATGCAAGCTCGTTGCCTGCTTCCTCATAATGACATCTTTGTCTTAATTCATTCATTCTTCCTGTGCTTCTTGTATTCTTCAGAACTCCTCGATCTTTCTCCTTTCTTCCCTCAAAAGTGTTTTCTAGTTGTTTGACATTTTCCTCCATCACCTCAACAGACGGTTGTGATTCTACCTTTCTTTTTTCTTCTTCCCTTCTCTTCTTTCTTTCCTGTCCTATCTTGGCAAATCCCTCGGTGACATACCGGTCAAGGACTATTCGTCCTTGCTTTATGAGGTCCTCAACCTTCTTACCGGTAGTATTCGTGGCTTGCAGATCACTTTCTGCAGTTTGCAGATTGAACTGACCATGGATTCGTTGTTCAATCTCTGAACCAGAACCGTGTACCACACCGAGAAACCGATGGAGAAGGCCAATCAAAGTCTTCTTTCTCACATCTATTTGCCAACGGGTCTTTAATAACCCTTCTTCATCGGCATAGACTATGAGAGGGATAGGAAAGAAGAGGAATAAACCACGTCACGATAGAGGCACGTAGACATTTCCAGAGGGAGTTCATTTTTCCGCACATGTAGATGCCGCACAATGAATAAAATCAAAGACAATAATAAATTTTGTGACACACGCAACTCCTACAGCAGGAAACAAACAAGGCAAATACAAAGAAGCATGTTCTCAATCAATTTCTAAGTCTAACTTTGTTGTCTGTTTCCTATGTGATGATGTCCTACAGCTACAGGTACCGTAGCCACAACCAGTGTGATCAAGACAACAACACACTTGTGAGTACACAACATCCACAAAACAGATAACAGGTGAGTAGAAAGCCAGCACAGCAGCACAATCAATGGTTAGCTTCTACTATAATCTGCAGAAACAATGTGACCCTCAGTAAACAAGTGCACAGTCTTTGCATGCCACGTGTCACCCTTGGCATGCCAACGCAGCACTTTTGCCACGTCAACAACAAGGACCTGAAAGATCTACTAGGAGGGATGCCACGTCAGCAATGCAGGTCTACCATACACTCAACACCAGCATACCACGTCCGCACATCAACAACAAGCAATAGTGACACAGGTACGTGCCACGTCAGACCATGCCCTGCAACACCAGCATACCACGTCAGCACATCAACAACAAGCAATAGTGACACAGGTACGTGCCACGTCAGACCATGCCCTGCATGCCACATAAACAATGTGCCACATCAGCGGTACCAATCTCTCTCTGCACCAGCGCCACGTCAGCACATTGCCAACGAAGCTCTTGCCGGCATCTTGAAATCTTCAGTGCAGCCACATCATCATCTTCTAGGGACAGCTGCTCGCACATGCAATACTACAATGTCTAGACTTGCGGCATATACCGCGCGCGTTAATAAACGCGTTTCGTTTTGCACATGCGGCACCTCCCACTTACTGGGTGCCACGTCAGCACCTGATAGCAGAAACAGATTGCGATGAAAGAGTTGCTCCAATATCAAATTGTAATGAACCCAGTCTGGTAGATACTCAAAAGTCGTCAAACATCAATAGTCTCATTATCTGCATCAAAGTCTCCAAATCATGAAGTGATATCTGAAACAATATCTCATTACCATCAAAGAAGAGAGCTTAGGGGGAATAGACAAAGGAGAAGATGAAAGGTCACACAGTAATAAACCCTTCGGACCCCTCTCCTTCTCCGGGCTTCTTCCCTCTCCACGTCAACAATGATAATACGTTTATTCCTGATCACACACAATATTGGCATTTAATCTCGTGAAGACCATGAAGACATAACAGATTCCAGTGACGACGTCAACCTCAGGTGAGTACACGACCTCCTTCATCCCCAGATCCCGATCTTCCTCCTCCTCGCAACCAGTCACCTCATGTAGACAGCGTGGACAATGCCACGTCAACAGTCGAGACAGGTGGCATATGCCACATCAGCAATGGAGACCAGTGGCAACGCCACATCAACATGCACTATAAACCAGAGGCAGCGCCACTTCAGCATGCAATGTAGACCAGAGGTAACGCCACATCAGCATGCAATGTGGACCAGAGGTAGCGCCACATCAGCATGCAATGTAGACCAGAGGTAGCGCCACATCAGCATGCAATGTAGACCAGAGGGAGCGCCACATCAGCATGNACATCAGCATGCAATGTAGACCAGAGGGAGCGCCACATCAGCATGCAATGTAGACCAGAGGTAGCACCACATCAGCATGCAATGTAGACCAGAGGAAGCGCCACAGCAGCATGCAATGTAGACCAGAGGAAGCGCCACATCAGCATGCCACCTCAGCAAGCCTGGCGCACAATGCAGAAAACGCCAGCATGATGCCTCCACTTTTTGCCGTCATCCGCATAGCCAATGCACAGCCAGCGTTTAGCCAGTGTCAAGCCAGCATAATGCCAGCTTCTAGTCAAAGTCGAGCCAGCATCGAAGTAGCATAGCAAAACTGAATGGTTGACTCAATGGAGGCCGGCCTTAAGTAGCAATTGTCGAGGCTGTCTGGCCTCGGGTGCTTTCCCCGCAGTCGTCCAGATTGACTCACAGTTGAGGGCCCGGATTGTGCAGTTGCAGAGTTCTCCCTTGGACCTGATGCTGTCTGGGTACCTGCATACAAACAAGTGTGTGTGCTTGACCAGAGGCCTGGGCTAGGTTCCTTTACTGTTGGGATCTCGACAGTTGACCAAAGTCAACTGCCACACGTCCAGGCCCTGAGTCCTCCTGTGGGGTCCTTTTTCCCTTGTTTCGGCCTGGGCTGAGGGCGGCTGAGTTGGCCCTCAGTCTTTCCAGGAGACATATGGCATGGGTTAGTACAGTACAGAAGAGTCGAGCCTCCACTTCCCAATCTTCACTGATGCGGTCAGTGCAACCCACACAGCTGTTTACACAGCTGTTTAAGCGGAAGTAAAAGCTCGACCCTTCCGGAACGAAACAGGGTGCTGTTTTACTTCGTTATCATTGTGACGTAATATGAACAAAATGAAAAAGTATTGAAAACTGCATTGTGTCCGTGAAATGCATGCCACAAATCTGGGCCCAAACGTGGATCCCATCGACCTGGAAAGTCCCAGCACATTCCCGATCATCAGACCTAAAGTCCAAAACAAAAAGTGATCTTAAACCATCAATACATGATGGCCTCAGCTAAGTTGAGAATCCAATTGAGACTCTCCTTTTTTTTTTTTTTTCGGAGGCTCTGGACACGGTGTTCAAAGGGCCAGTGAAAGAAAAAATTGTCCCATGCCGTGGAGTGGCACTCGGCCCAGCCCTCAGGTGGGCCCTGTCCCGAGTCCCCTAACTTTTTGGAGCTGCTTATTCGAATTCTCCAGATGTACTAGTGGTTTAAACCACCAATACCTCCGAGCCTCTCCTTGCCATGACAGAGTTCCGCCCATGCCACACATTAAAAGAAATGCCAGCACAGCGATTTTGTTTTCTTTTCGCTCTCCCCGCCAGCCATTTTGGTCTGGTAGCCCCGAGCCTCCGAAATTTTTGGCTTTGCTTAGATTTTGATTCTTGAGTTTGCCTGCGTGAGGTACTGGTGGTTTAAGAAAGGGGCAATAAAGAGCAGAGCACAACACATTGCTTGATTTCGCAGAAAGCAGACACCTGTGTAGCATCGTGTTCGGGTTCGGTGACCGAACAAGAGCGTTCGCGACCGAGCGCCAAAACCCTCCGAACGCGAGCAAAACAAAAAAAACAAAACAAAAAAAATCTCAAAAAAAATATGTTATGTACTGGATAGCACGGCGAACGTGTTCGCATCCCTCCATGTTCGCACGTTCGCACGAACAGCTCATGAATGTGTTCGGACGAACATAATTTCTTTTTCATTAAAAATATATATATATCGTCAAGGGTCACCAGCCCGTACGTACGGAGGTCCCCGGGCAGACCTCCGTACGTACGGGCGTTCGGGGTCCCGTACGGGGTCCAAACCCGACGGAGTTCTCTATGACAGGAGGTACATGCCTGTAAATTTTTAGTGGGTTTTGCATTATATGAAGTACACATCTGTAAATTTTCAGGGCATTCAGCTATGCCAAAAAAAAATGAAAAATCGCCAAAGATGGCGGTGTCGAAAACATGCTCGTGCACTCACTAAATTTAATTCTCTTTTTATTTTTATTTATTTTTATTATTAGTATTTGTTTTCCGTATTTTATTTTTATTTCAAATCTGGTGAGGAATTCGGATGTAATGCTCAGGCAAATCT
>BFEA01000695.1:135224-175599 GCA_003427395.1 Chara braunii | reverse complement strand
AAACAGAACTGCCCGGTAAACCGTAGGCAGAGAGAGAGAAGAGGACAACAAACGAGGGGCTGTGACAAACTGTTTCGTCGGAGTTTCACCGACTTTCGGTTTGTGATTTTTAACTCACGTTTGGCCAAGAATTTGAACATCACTCCGAGGCAAAAGTTGCTTGTATTGTTGTTTTACATGACATATTTTTTTCACAAGGGCCTCGGTAAGCCCTACTGGGCCCTGTTTTCAGCAAAAACGGCCGCCCTAAGTGAAGGCAGGCCTGACAAGTGACGAGAGGCCTATTTTGTGTTTCAACGCAGCTGGGGAATTCAGGCCGTTGCGCCGCTCAATTGGTTGAATGCGCCCAGGCCCTGGCTGCCAATCTTTGGGTCTTCAGGCCCTTTTACAGATGAATCGACGGCAGGCCCTGCACCAGACACAGTGCATGAACTGAACAAAGGCCGACTGGGTAGTTGGACACGGGTAACCTCCCCAGGCCCTGTAGAAGATTCCCTGGGACGAGCTCAGCCACTTGGGGCCTACCAGAAGCTTCCTGGGAGAGGCCCAGGCTAGCCAGGCAGCCCACAACTGGCAGCCTCACTCCATAAAGCGAAGGGCCTGGCTGCTGGCTGGACATTCGGGCACTCGCTGCTTATGTGCAAGCGCTGCTCCGCCAGCTGCTGAGGCGAGTGCCTACGCGCCCACGGGCGAGCGGGGAAGAAGCAGGCAGCCATAGCCGAGCTGGCCTGCGCATTGCTGGATGGGGCGCATGGTGGTCTTCGGGTACATGTGGCATCTGTGTGGAGGATCGGTGTTGTGAGTGAAGCGAGGGACATACCTGGTGCTTGATGTGAACGGCATTGGTTGAGATCTGCTCGTACTTCGGGGAGCTGTTGACGTCACCAGCGGCATTGTAGATAGGCTAGACAGGATCTGCCATTTGTAGTCTGGGCGCTGAGTGTCAGATAGGGAATCGACATTGATTCATTGATGATGATGCCGAGACTATTCCAACATTGTCATTTGTGAGCTTTGCTGTGCTCTTATTTGGTGGAACTCGAGTCGCAATTCTGCTTTTGGTTCAAGGTCAATACTATCTGGCTTCATGTGTATGATGCTGCTTGGTTCCTGGAATTCGCTATCGCTCATTTTCCTTGCATTTTGGTATCGGAGCTGTGGTACGTTCGCTATTCTGGTGCTAGTCTTCTGCTTCTGCGGTGCATACACGCGGTTAGCAGGGTGAGCGACTGTGGGTAGTGTGCAGTGAGGAGGGTGAAGGCAAGCAGGCGACCCAGGTGGAGAGGGGTATCGCCAGGAAGGCTGTGTGGTGATATTGGGTCTTTCGCAGTGTGATGAGAACTATCTGATGTGCGATTGATGCTGAGGTGGAACGGCGATACAATGCTCGTTGTGCCAAGGCAATGATTGGTCATCGCAATCGACGTCAGGTCATCGGGTGAGAATATCTGTGGTTGGGGGCAGCTATTTTGAGGTACGTTGCTCTTAACCTTATCTACCCTTTTCGACAATTCTTACCGGAGGATGTGTTCTGTCTTGAGAGTCCTCTCATGTGAGGAGTCGAGTGCGCTCAACCTTGAGAGTCGGCATTGTTCACATGGAGCATCTGGAAGGAGAGGGCGTTGTCATCTGAAGGGCCCTGGACGAAGCACTGGGTCACGGTCAGTTGAGCACGCATGCTTTGCTGCTGTCCTTTCTCTGCCTGCTGCGCTATAGATAGGTCATGAGGGGCAGGCCAGCCCTACTGGGGAGACGAGAACCGGACATCTATAAATAAATTCCAGCGGGTTACCTTCCATTGCTTGTGATCGTCGTCCTGTTTGCGATGTTAAATAATTTCTGAGGACCTCGGGGGCCGTCCTTAAACTGCCTCTTGATCAGCCAATTGGTCGGTGTAAGGCTCGCTGCACGCGAGGGTAAATATGGTACAGGGCTGGCCAGGTCAGCATTGACTTGGGGCACAGGGGTGGGCCGTGCACACCTTTAGACACCAGCACCATCCGGATTGCTCAGGAACGTTGACATAAAGTGACATCAAGAAGAACTGAGGGAGGGGTAGATTTCAGGTGATAAGTTCAGGAACAATTCCACTCTGCAAACAGTCGTACAAATGATTCTATTTTTATTTTGATTAGTTAGATGTTACAGCCATTAACACATCTGACAGACAGCATAGGTAGAACTATCTGTTTCTTCTTATTTGCTTTCTGTTTGCGGACTAGTCAAGTAAAATAGTTTCGTTTGTAGGGATCTGGACTTACCTGTTGACCCTAACTGTGTACCATCTGACAATGCCACCGAATATTTATTTTTATTATTTTAAATCGGGCTGAGCACTAAGCTGCGGTAGGCAACAGAGTGCGTCCTAGCGCAGACACTGTACAGTGCTGTGGCATATGAGCAACAGGGAGACCCCCGAGCTGGACGATCGGATCTTGCATTCGTCAAGCCTTAAGACTCCCGTTGGTCCACGTAGCATTAGGAGCCGAGGGAGACCGTCTTCTGTTCCGCCCGGCTAGGGAGAGGCAGCAGCATTAGAGGTTGGCAAGGGACGCAAAGGCAAGCAGATCTTTCTGCTAGGGAGGCAGCTACCTCAGCAGCCACCATGGCCACCTCTGCGCAGCAGACTTCCCAGGCCAGTAGTTCAAGGACTGTCGGGGCGACAGTCGCACAGACCCAGAGTCAGTCCGCTGGTGTAATGACAAGCCAGCAGACAGTGTTAACTCCCGAAGAGGTCGCCTTCCAGTGAGCAAGTGCTCTCAAGGCACAGCTACAGCAGGCATTGGATTAGATACAGGCAGAGAAAGAGAGAATGCTCAGACGTAGATCTAGTATGTACTTAGTGTATGTCTCTGCAAAGGGTGGGCCGGTGAAAATGCCTCCAGAAATGAAGGCTAAAAATACCCGGATCTATTTGAAGAGCCGAAAGGGGTTGTTGAGAGGGAGGTTGTCCATGCGATAGAGATTATCCCACGGTCTAGTATTCCGAAGGGTAGGATCTATCAGATGTCTCCAGTGGAGCTTGATGAGCTTCGACAACAGCTCAAGGATCTCATAGAGAAGGGTTGGATCCGACCGAGTGTCTCCCCTTATGGGTCTCTTGTCCTATTGTGTACCAAAGAAGGGGGGAACATTGCGGATGTTATAGGGGCCTCAATGCCATCATCGTAAAGAACGCAGAGCCCCTACCGCGCATCGATAACTTGCTAGATCGAGTGCAAGGGCGTCGGTACTTCAGTAAGATAAAACCTGAAGTCCGGATACCATCAGATTGCAATCCGGCCCGAGGATCAACACACAACCCCTTTTCAGACCAGGTACGGTCTGTACGAGTTTGTAGTGATGCCTTTCGGCCTTTGCAATGCTCCTGGCACCTTTCCGCATGCGATGAACCGGATTTTTCATGACTACTTAGATAAGTTTGTCATCTTGTGTCTCGATGACATACTTATTTTCAATAGAACTGTCGAGGAGCATGTAGCCCACCTTGACAAAGTTCTTAGTCTCCTTCGGCAGCACCAATTCAAGATCAACCGGGAAAAGAGTGAGTTTGGTCGCACCCCAATCTTGTATCTGGGTTATGATATTTCCGCAGAGGGATTGAAGCCCGATGACGAGGTGAGATCCTTATTGGGGATGACTACTACCACAATTTTGTGAAAAACTATAGCATAGTGACCGCGCCCTTATCGGATCTCACACTCCTTGACACCCCGTGGGAGTGGAAAAACAAGCGTGAAGCTGCTTTTAGACATCTGAAGCATTCTCTTGCACACCATGAGGTCTTAAAACTTCCTGATCCTAACAAACCGTTCGTTGTGACCACGGATGCCAGCCAATATGGCATTGGTGCCGTGCTTGCGCAGCAGGAAGGGAAGAAGTTGAGGCCGGTTGAGTACATGTCCAAAAAGATGCCCTCTCAGAAGTTGGCTAAGTCCACCTACGAGAAGGAACTCTATGCGATCTACAAAGGGCTGATTGACTCACTGGAGGCACTACCTCCTTGGGCGATTATTCTATGTCAGGACTTATCATCAGACCCTAAGGTGGATGAGGACCCAACCGGCACTCTCTGATGCTTTGAAACGCTGGATCGAAGTCATAGAACAATATGACTTCGAGCCTTATTATATCAAAGGGGAATACAACAAGGTTGCTGATGCGTTGTTGCGTAGACCAGACTTCCTTGGGGCGTTGATGACTGAGTTTGGGCTTGCGGACGAAGCCTATCGCGAGGATCCGTTCATGACAGAGATCAAACGCAGACTCGAAGTGAAGGATAAGGTGACTTCTGACGAGTTTGTATTGGTTGATGGCCTGCTGTTCCTCGAAAAGGCCGGGAATAAACATTTGTGTGTGCCCAATAGAGAGTCTTTGCGTAGTTTATTTTCAGGTGAGTGTCATGATTTCACCGGACATTTTGGCTACACGAAGATTGCAGCTAACTTGTTGCAGCAGTTCTAGTGGCCCACCATGATGAAGGACGCCAAGCTGTACGTGGAGACTTGTCAGGTGTGCCAGAGAGACAAGCCACGTACACAGGCCACTCTTGGGCTACTCAAGCCCCTGTCGATTTTGGAAAGGCCTGGTGAAAGGCTGTCCATGGATTTCATGGATACGCTGGTCACCAGCAAGAGTGGTATGAGATATGTCTTTGTCATTGTGGATAGGTTCAGTAAGTACGCTAGATTAGTTGCGATGCCGGAAACAACGAAGACCAAGTATGTGATTAAACTGTTTAAATAGAACTGGGTCAGAGACTTTGGTCTGCCAAAGTCTATTGTTAGTGACCGGGATGTACGATTCACGAGTGAGTTGTGGAAGGCTGCAGCTGCTGAACAAGGGACACAGCTGCAGATGACCTCCAGGAACCACCCAGAGGCAAACAGACAAGCAGAGCAGCTGAACCGTGTTGTACAACACCTGCTGAGGCACTATATCAAGCCTAATCAGGTGGACTGGGATGAGAAGCTTGCTCTCATTGCCAGCCTGTACAACAACGCTGTGCACAGCGCGACAAGAGTGAGCCCCAACAGTGTGCTGCTAACCTTCAAGCCCCGATTGCCTCTAGATTTCTTACTACCTGGGAACCAGCCCACTGCTGCGCCTGGTACTTTGGAATATCGCTATGAGAGTCTTATGCAGCAAGCAGTGGACAGCATGCACAAAGCACAGGCAACGATGATAGAGTCAGAAAATAAACACCGCCGCCCTTCTGAGTTCCAGGTTGGGGATAGAGTCTGGGTCAAGGAATCCGAATTCAGGCAAGCGCACGGGATTTCCCAAAAGCTCATGCCATAGTACTTCGGACCATGGGAGGTTCTAGACATTGTCGGAGATCATCCCGATGGCCTTCCTATGGGATAGAGATCCCTGGTCACCTTCGCACCTACCCTGTCTTTCACACCTCCAAACTTGCACCTTCAAAGGAAACTGATCAGTTTCTCTCTCGTCAATCTATGCTGCCCCCAACCATGGATGGAGAGGTCGACATCGACGACATTGTTGATCGTAAGGAAATGCCAGTTCCAAGACGAACAGGCAGGGGTTGTCCTCCGAAGCCGAAGCTGCAGTATCATGTTCAGTTCAGGCATCACACTGATCTAAAAGAGGACAGAGGGTTTACAAGGGAGGAACTGATGCAGACCTCCACAGGTTGTCGCTCACTATGAGAAGTCGCTGTAGAAAGGAAAGCGCCAGATTCAATGAACTTCTAAGAGGACTATCGAAGTATGGAGGGAATGCGAGGCTAAAGGCCTCGGTAAGCCCTACTGGGCCCTGTTTTCCGCAAGAACGGCCGCCCTAAGTGAAGGCAGGCCTGACAAGTGACGAGAGGCCTATTTTGTGTTTCAACGCAGCTGGGGAATTCAGGCAGTTGCGCCGCGTTAGTTCGTTGAATGCGCCCAGGCCCTGCCTGCCAATCTTTGGGTCTTCAGGCCCTTTTACAGATGAATCGGAGGCAGGCCCTGGACCAGACACAGGGCAAGACTGAATACAGGCGGACTGGGTAGTTGGACACGGGTAACCATCCCAGGCCTTGTAGAAGATTCCCTGGGACAGGGGCTCAGCCACTTGGGGCCTACCGAAAGCTTCCTGGGAGAGGCCCAGGCCAGCCAGGCAGCCCACGACTGGCAACCTCACTCCATAGAGTAAAAGACCTGGCTGCTGGCTGGACATTCGGGCACTCGCTGCTTATGCGCAAGCGCTCCTGTGCCAGCTGCTGAGGCGAGTGCCTACGAGCTCACGAGCGAGTGGGGAAGAAGCAGGCAGCCATAGCCAAGCTGGCCTGCAGATTGCTGGATGGGGCGCATGGTGGTCTTCGGGTGCATGTGGCACCTGTGTGGAGGATCGAGGTTGTGAGTGAAGCGACGGACACACCTGGTGCTTGATGCGAACGGCATTGGCCGAGATCTGCTCGTACTTCGGGGAGCTGTTGACGTCACCAGCGGCATTGTAAATAAGCTTAGGATCTGCCATTTGTAGTCTGGGTGCTGAGCACCAGATAGGGAATCGACATTGATTCATTGATGATGATGACAGGACTATTCCAACATTGTCATTTGTGAGCTTTGCTGTGCTCTTAGTTGGTGGAACTCGAGTTGCAATTCTGCTTTTGGTTCGAGGTCAAGGCTATCTGGTTTCATGTGCATGATGCTGCTTGGTTTCTGGAATTCCCTATCGCTCATTTTCCTTGCATTTGCCTCAGGGTCACATCGAAATTCTTTACCAAATTTCAAATTATTTTTTTTTTCCTTTTTTTTTTGTTTTGTGCCCGGCCAGGCAAGTGGTCCCGGGCCACTCTGGTAGCCTAGGATAAAGGTTCATAAGACCTCGTAAAAAACAAGCAGGCCTTCTTTTACATTTTCATTTTCTGAGACTGCTGAAGTCCTTAACAGAAATGTAGGTTGAAGGTGGGTTAGAAAACAGAAAAACAAAAAAAAAACAAAAGAGAAGTTTGGGCATGGGTTTGCAACAGCAGCTTGCCTCCTGAAACTTCCGGTTGGTGAGTACACACTCTCCCAAATGGTTCCCTTCTAACATCCAGTTCTCCAGAAGATCAAAACTGTGATTCAGGAACACGAGCTCCAGCTTTTTATTGGCCTGAGGGAGAAAACACAGGGCAACGTTACAGAACATAGCACGGCTTTTAGTTTGTAAGCAAACCAGTAACAAAAGTTTCCGTTCTTTTTTGTCTCCAAAAAAGCAACAGTCAAGTTCCCTTGCCGCCTGCGACTTGATTGTAGTTTAAACACAACACGACCCTCCACGATGCTTCCCGCCGTTCCAAAACGAAAAGAAGAATATTTTGACTTCCAAAGACTACCGTGCCCACACAAATAGAACCTACACGGTCATAATTGCTGTATCTAAAATGAAAATTGCCCAAAACGAAGCTACAACGATCATACAATCTATTCGGGGAAGGCGGTAGCCCCCGCTTTTTGTTAGCCCAAAGATGCCCAAGTGACAGAACACAGATCAATCACACCGAACAAAATAACAGACACATCGAGCTTGTGGTTGGGGAATGTCAGCTGAAGTGAGCGTCACTTGCATAGATCGCCAACGATGATTAAAGAGACGAGCAACATGTAGCAGAATAGCTCCGTTATATGCACTTATGCAAGGAATATGAGTGGGAACGATATACAGAAAGCCAAGTTGCGAAATCACACAGATGTCCAAGTAGTCGTGTACAAGCAGAGAGCACAAATGCACCGAGATTCCATCCAAATGAATTCATGAGCCAATGTTCAAGCCCTCAGGCCACACCAACACAGTATCCAATGTCCCTCCTCTGTCTGGCGCCCAGCGCCCAGCCTACACTACTTGCCTATCCTACTACAGGCGCATTCACTCAACGGGCTCACTTCGACTTTGAAGTACCTGACGTCAACACCATAACCGACCTCCCTCATGCACCAGGTACGTATCTCGTCTCCCCTCATCAGACCCTGACCACCCACACTCGCCTCCTTCCTGAAGACCACCGATCGCCCTCCTACCTCCTAGCGCCCTGCAGCCCAGCTATGGCTGCTAGCGCTCCGCTAACCAGCAGCGCCCCTCTCACCTCACAAGCACCCACACGCGCCCTGGCCGCTAACGCAGCATGCAGCATCTCGCGCAGCGACGCAGCAGCGTGACCGCATTGCCTGCGTGGGCCAGACTGCTAGACCCTGGCTGCCTCTCTTCCTACATGGAAGTGGCAGCCCCTGGTCGGCTGTGTGAGGGCCTGGCCGAGAAGCTTCCGATAGCTTCCGGTCCCCCGTTGCCTGCGCCCAGGCCCAGCTTTGCAGTTGAGGCCTGGGCCTCATACAATTGGGCACACCCCACACTTGCAGACTTCGGCAGTTTGCTGTATCTGCACAGGACCCGGGGTATGTACATCGACAATGCTGCTTTTGCGTAGGGCCGTAACCTCTTCATGATGTATTGGCCCTGCATTGTGTGTATGTGCCCAGGCGCAACTACCAGGGCCTGGGCCAAACTGTACGACACAGCTTAGGGAGGCTCACGATTCCATTCAACCAGCTGGCGTGCTGGAACCTGAGTACCCACATATGGGAAAATGTCAAATTCTGGCCTCTAGTGAATATTCAGGCCCACCTTCACTTAGAGAGGGCACGGGGCTTGCTGAGGGCCTCTGCCCAGTACATGTGCATGTCTAATAGCCTTGCGAGGGCTCATTCCTCGCACTTATATCCCTTTCTTGACTATCTTCAATTTGGCTTTCTCTAGGGTACCCCTTCTATTTGTTCTCGCACCTCCCTTTTTACTGTGCCTATCATGTGCTTCACCCACAATAAAACGAAGGACATAGTGTTAAAATGAGGATGGGTGGGGGGGGTGTTGGTTGGGGGGTGGGTTTGGGCAGGGTTAGGGTAGTTTTGAGGCTCACCTGTGCCTTGTTGTTGGTGCTCTCTCTCTCTCTCTCTCTCTCTCTCTCTCTCTCTCTCTCTCTCTCTCTCTGTGTGTGTGTGTGTGTGTGTGTCTCCCTCTCCCTCTCTTGCGCACGTGCCCTTGCATGCGGTTTTTCTTTTTAAAAAGGGGTCCTGATGGACCACAGAACCGACATGAAACTGATCGGAACACATACCACACTTGATGTTGTTTTCTGCCTTTTTTTGGGGGGAAAGGGGGGAGGGGGGAGACTGTTTTTTAAAGGGTGTTGATCATACCTGTGGTGCAAGTGTACAATGCACTGATCACCGATGCGTGAAAAAAAAAAGGAAAAAAAAAGGACAGCGGTTGTGGCCTAAAAACTCGCACACAGAGAGAGAGAGAGAGAGAGAGAGAGAGAGAGAGAGAGAGAGAGAGGCTGTTTTTTAAAGGGTGTTGATCATACCTGTGGTGCAAGTGTACAATGCACTGATCACCGATGCGTGAAAAAAAAAAAAAANGATCATACCTGTGGTGCAAGTGTACAATGCACTGATCACCGATGCGTGAAAAAAAAAAAAAAAAAGGAAAAAAAAAGGACAGCGGTTGTGGCCTAAAAACTCGCACACAGAGAGAGAGAGAGAGAGAGAGAGCAAACAAATAGCCCTTCGACATTAATCATAAAACATCAGCGGGTAGCCTATCTCAGGTGTCAATGTCGTCACTCTCTGGTGTCAATGAACTCAGGTGTCAATACAATGAACTCAGGTGTCAAAACAAATAGCCAATACAATGAACTCAGGTGTCAATGTCATCACTCTCTGGTCACACCAACACTGTATCCAATGTCGCACTTAGTGTCTGGCGCCCAGCGCCCAGCCTATCCTACTCAGCGTAGGTAGCCTATCTACATTCTTGCAGCCGGATCACTCTGAAGTCGAAGACCAATGTACGTGACGTCAACACCAATGCTGACCACCAACATACACCACGTATGTTTCTCTCTCCTCCCCTCATCACCCCTTGGATCCCCTCTTCATGTGCCTCCTACCGAAGACACCTTCGCCCTTCCCTGCCTTGCGCCCCTTGCAGCCCGGCTATGGCTGTTGTGCACCCGCTGCCTGTGCAGCGCCGCTCACCTCAGCGCCTGTGCACGCGTCCGACCAGCATGCACACGCAGACACTAGCGCAGCAGCGTGTCCGCATTGCCTGCTAAGGCCAGAATGCCTTTGCCTGGGATGGCCTCTTTCCTTTATGGAAAGCGCAGCCATTCCATTGTGTAGATCTTTTTTCTGTGTCTGTGTGGGCCTGGCTGGGGAAGTTTCCAGTAGCTTCCAGTCAGGCCCCAGTGTCTGCGCCCACTTCTACAGTTAAGGGCCCGGCCTGGGTCCTTTTCAGTTGGGCACGTACAGGTAACCTTCCAGGCTCCAAGTGTGGGCCGCATTCTCATTGGCTCGCGGAGGTTGTGTGACGACAATGCTGTTTTCTCATTCGTACGTGTCCCCAGGGCACAACCACCCAGCCTTGGGCTCAACTGTACAGCGCAGCCCTTGTTGCTGGAAAGAGCATGGAGGCTCACGTTTCCCTGTAACCAACTGGCGTGCTGCAACTGTCTGAGTACCCACATATGGAAAATGCCGAAAGTAGGCGTTTTGAGGATACTCAGGCCGGCATACACTTAGGGCGGGCACAATGATTGCTGGGGCCCAGAGTCTAGAACAATTGCATGTCTGTTGGGGCCCCGTGAGGGCTCAGTCCTCGCATTCCATCCCTTTTAGCTTCGAAAGTCCGCTGAGATGCTTCTACACAGGTGCCTTCCTCTTCAGTCTTCGTTCGTAATCAGCCATGATCTGAGGTGTTGTCTTAACAAGCTCCTTTATTGTGAACCAACAATCTTCATTGGGATCCGTATGATGCCTGAACCTGACCCGATATTCCCTCATAGGTTTGGGGGGTCTACCCCTGCCAAAAGGTTTGGGAACAGGCAAGTTTCTGTGTTCAAGGATGTCATCGACATCCACGTGGCCATCCATGGTTGGGGACAGCATTGACCTTCTTGATGGGAACATATCTGTCTCAGTGAAAGGTGCAAGCTTTGAAGCGTGAAACACAGGGTAAGTGCGCAGATGTCCAGGGATTCTAACGACATCCGAGGGTCCATCCAAATCATTACCCACTATATCCAGGACTTCCCAAGGACCGAGTACTGTGGCATTAGTTTTCGCGAGATTCCGAATTCCTCTCCCAGTTCACTAGCCTTAACCCAGACTCGTTCCCCTACCTGAAATGTGGACGGTCGCAGACGAGTGTTCTCAGAGGCAATCATTGCCTTCTGAGACTTTCTAATATAATCAACAGCCTGGTGCAACAGCTTCTCATACTGGACACCAAACTCTATGGTTCCAGGCGATTCCAGGCGTTGCAGCGGGTCAATTTTCAGGAAGGAGGAAGTCTACCGCAGATCTAGGCTTCCACCCTAAATGCAGCTGGTTAGGACTGACGTGGTGGTGTTGTGTACAGCGTTATTGTACAAACTGGCGATGAGAGGTAGTTTCTCACCCCAGTCATCCTGGTTGGGCGTAAGATAGTGACTCAGCAGATGCTGCACCACACAGTTCATCTGTTCTACTTCAGGATGATTCCCCCAAGTCGTTTGGAGTTGGTTGCTCATCTGCTTTGCAGCCTTCTTCCACATCTCACTGGTCAAACGGACATCTGTGTCACTAACGATAGTCTTAGGCAGTCCAAAATTACGCACCCAGTTATCCATGAATAAGTTGATAACGTGTTCGGTCCTTGCAGTCTCATGCATGGCGATTAGTCTAGCATATTTAGGACGAAGATGTGCCTCTTGCCACTCTTGCTGGTCACGAGGATATCCACGAAATCCATGGAAATACTCTTTCTCGGACCTTCAGGAACGGGCAAGGGCCTTGAGTAACCCAAGCGGGGCTTGAGTTCGCAGCTTGTCCCGCTGAAAAACTTGACAAGTTCGGACATACTTCTTCGCATTGTCAAGCATACCAGGCCACCACAAACGTTGTACTAAGTTAGCTATCCGCAATGCCCAGTCACATCATGACATTCACCTAGAAACAAACTAGATAAAAATTCACTAGATGGAACAACTAACCTTTTGAACCCAACCTTTTCAAGAAAGAGTAACCCATCCAATGTGGCCTTGTTTTGGGCCTCAAGTTTGCCCATGATGTTCATCGTGACAGGGTCTTCCTTGTAGGCTTCCACCATTGACCGAGTTACATCATCAAATAAGCCAAACTCAGTTATTAGCGCACCTAGGCAGCTTGCCCTACGGGATAGCGCATCAGCAACCTTGTTGTACTCTCCCTTTACGTAATCTAGCTTGAAGTCGTATTGGTCTATGACTTCAACCCAGTGTGAGACTGCGTCAAAGAGGACAAGTTGTGTCTTGATCCACTTGATTGTTCGATGGTCAGTTCTCAAATAGAAAAACCTTCCAAGCAGATAGTGTCTCCAATGGACAAGGGCTTTGTAAAGGGCATGAAGTTCCTTTCCGTAGGCGGATTTTGCCAATTTCTTCGATGGCATCTTCTTACTCATGTACTCGATCGGCCTTAACTTTTTCCCTTCTTGTTGGGACGGCACTGTGCCAATGTCATATTGGCTTGCGTCACTGGTCACAATGAATGGCCTCTCCGGATCAAGGACCATGAGAATCTCATGATGTGTGAAGGCGTACCTCAACCTTTTGAAAGCAGCCCCCCATGCGTCTTTCTATTCCCATGGTGAAGGCGTGTTAGATCAGTCAAAGGGGAGGCCACCGTACTACAATTCTTTACGAATTGCGGTAGTAGCCACACATCCCTAAGAATGATCTGACCTCAGTCACAGACTGGGGTCATGGTCAGTCACGAATGCTAGCCACCTTTGCATGTTCGGGCCTAATCCCTTCTGTGGATATCTCATGACCCAAGTACAAGATTTTTGTGCGACCGAACTCGCATTTTTCTAAATTGATCTTATACTTGTGTTGCCGTGTCGCAGGAGTGATAGTACTCTTTCTACATGTTGGGCATGCTCCTTGACTGTTCTACTGAAGATAAGAATATCGTCAAGGCACACAATGATGAACGTATCCTAGTCATGAAAAACCTTATTCATAGCGTGCTGAAATGTGCTCGACGCATTGTGAAGCCAAAGGGCATCACCACAAACTCGTACATACCGTATCTGGTCTGAAATGCGATTTTGTGATGGTCCTCTGGTCTAATCGCAATTTGATGGTAACCAGATTTTAAGTCTACCTTTGTGAACATCCTTGCACCCTGTCCAAAAGGTCATCGATGAGCGGTAGAGGCTCTACGTTTTTAACGGTGATGGGACTGAGGCCTTTATATTCAATGCACATCCTTAGTGTCCCCCCCTTCTTCAAGACAAACCGAACTGGTGAGCCGAAGGCAAAGGTACTAGGTCGAATCCAACCCTTCTTTATGAGCTCTTTCAGTTGCCAACGAAGCTCGCCCAACTCGGGCAGAGCCATCCTATAGATTATCCCTTTCGGTGTCTTGCGACCTAGGATGATCAACGTCCCTGTCTACGGCTCCTGAAGGCTCCTCAAACAAACCAGGGTACCTAGCGACGACTAATTCTATCTCTGGGTGATTTAACACCTTTTTTTTCTCGAAGACGAATATTTTGAAATCAGAACTCAAAATCAAAATTTTCAAAAGTATCACAAAAAACAAATTGCTTTCTTACTTAAAGAAAAAAAAATATCTCTAAGTACATACCCTCCTCTTGGTTCTGTTTATAATAATTGTTGATGCACACATGCAACCATAAGTATCGATCTGCGTAGCACCGTGTTCGCGTTCGGAGGCGAACGCGAACATGTTCGCCCGAACACGAACAAGCGCCCAAAACCCTCCGAACGCGAACATAAAAAATATTAAAAAAAAGAGTTTTCAGAAAAATCTGAAAAAAAAAAATGCTATGTAAAATATTAATACAAGCAACTTTTGTCTTGGAGTCAAGTTCAAATTCGTAGCCAATCATGAGTTAAAAATAAAAAACCGAAAAACAAATATACATATATACAGGGTTACCGGCGTTCGGGACTGGCCGAACGCCTGAACCCGAACGCCCGAACGTACGGGACCCCTTCGGAAGGCGTTCGGCCGTTCGGGCCGAACGCAGACCAAACAAAAAAAAATAAAAAAATAAATAAAAAAAATAAAAATAAAAAAATTCCTAAAAAAACATATGTTATGGAGAAAAATAAACTAAACAACATTTGTCTGGGCAATACATCCAAATTCTTTACCAAATTTGAATTAAAAATCAAATACAAAAAATAAAAATAAAAAAAAATAAAAAGAGAATTAAGATGAGTGAGTGTGCCAGCACATTTTCGACACCGCCATCTTTGCCGATTTTTAATTATTTTTTGGCATTGACAAATGCCCTGAAAATTTACAGATATGTAGTTTACATAATCAAACAACTTATTAACAAAGTTTCAAAAAATAATAATTTTGTTTAGGCTCCGAAATAAAGTGAAAACAAAAAGTTAAAAGTAAAAAAAAACAAAATAGTGACTGGGCGAGCATGTTTTGACAACCCCATCTTTGACGATTTTTAATGTTTTTTTGGCTTATCAGAATGGCTTCAAAATTTATAGGCGTGTAGGTTACATCATAGAGAACTCACAAAAAAACATTCAGAAAAAAAAAGTTATTTTTAGGCCCCGAAACATTTTTTGGCGGGGGCCAAACCTGGAGGTGTTCGGCCCCCGAACGGGACCCCGAACGTTCGGGGGCCAGCCCGGGGGACCCCGAACGTTCGGTCAGGTAACCCTGCATATATATATATATATCGCCACAAACAGAACTGCCCGGTAAAACCGTAGGCAGAGAGAGAGAAGAGGACAACAAACGAGGGGCTGTGACAAACTGTTTCGTCGGAGATTCACCGACTCATCAGGAGGCTGAACCCTCAATAGTCTGCAGAATCCCCTCACTGATTACACTGTAAATGATAATCTACCTTAACCAAAATCAAAGTAGACTATCACTCACCCACACCAGATGGAAAACTCTACAGAACTGCCCGGTAAAACCGTAGGCAGAGAGAGAGAAGAGGACAACAAACGAGGTATATATTTACGGAAAAAAAATTGCGTTCACCCGAACATGTTCGCGAGCTGTTCGCGCGAACAGCGCGCGAACATGAAGGGCGCGAACACGTCCGCCGTGCTACGCAGGTGTCTATCAAACTGTTAGCCTTATACTTTGCAAGCCTGAATGTCCTCCCTTCCGGTAGTACATGCTTAAGCACCTTTCGATCTGACTCAAACTAACTAGGAACGAAATCTTATAATTAAGTTCCCCACCTCCATAGTAGAAGGTACAGACTACGTCCTTACGTAGTCATTAACAACCATATGCTCTTTGATGGCAAGAGTAGATGGTACAGATCTACCCAAGTGTTGCGCCTGGTCCCCTAGGCACAGTCTCTCAACACAGTCGCGCCTTATGAAGTTCCGCGTGAAGCTAATGTCTATGAAGACCACCTACATTAACTTTCACCACGAAACGCTCCCCTCTAGGACCTCTAGACAATGCCACCAAGTCCCTTGTCGACCACTCAGTTTCTAAGTCCTCTAAGGCTTCAGACACGTCCAACGAATAAAGTGTCGTTTGGCCTTAGATGTGTCTACGGGGTGACTAAAGAGTCATAAGCCTTGGCCAACTCTTGAAGTGGTGAAGGTATACATAGCAAATATAACTTCTACTGGCTTGATGTGTTTCCCGAGTTGGCGCTCGTAGAAGCACCACTCTGGGCAAAAGATCCCCCTAAACCACCTTTGGGAGCACTCTTTTGAAGAACCTTCGTGCTCTTGCAATTAAACTGTTGATGGCCATACTCGCCAAAGTTAATGCAAGCTCCTCGCGAATATCTATCCCTCCACACATCTTGTTCCAAGCCCGCCCTCACCCAAGTCGAAGTCTTGTTTGAGTTTTGGGCCTGCCCCAGACTCTTTTGTTGACCACCCTTCCCGCGACCAACTGCCTTTCCTTTTATCATGGCCGTGAGGTTGCTACCCTCTGCACTCTCCTCGCTGCCCACCTTTGTCTCCTCCACAGTCCCGGTAGTGCTACCAATTTCTCCACGACACTTGTGAGTTCTCGCGTCGTTTTGAACTTCCTAGTATCAAACGGGTCAACGCATCAATGGCTTGTTCAGCCTGCTGTGGATTGTGCCATCGCGCATCCACTAGGTCCATGAAGCTTTCAAGCGTCTGGGTCTGCACCCAGTCGTTCATTCGTCTGGCAAAGCCCTTTGTCGCTATATACCAGTTCAGCCATCTTGTTGCCAATCAAGTAAGAAGCGGCAGTGATCACCTCCTCCTCGCGCAGTATACGCTTGGCCCTTACCCACAATGGAACCGTCCTCAACCAAGTGTCGAGGGCCTCGTCCTTCTCGTCTCCTGTGAAGACAATCGGGGGTTTCATTGGGGTCTTCGGGTACCAAGTTTGTTGTGGTCTACTCAGTGACTAAACTGTCGGCTGCCCTGAAGCTGCAGCAAATGGACTTGTGAACAAGCAACAGTCTGTGCTGCTGCTGAAGTACCACCTAGTGGGATACCAAATTGTGGAACAAAGGGGCCTGTCATCACTGGCGATGGAGCCGACGATTGAAAAGTTGCTTGTTGTCAGACACTTCGCATGGAGAGAGGGTAGTGGTCCTCACCTTCCCTGCATGGCCGTCAATATCTGGTCAAGGGTTGACTAGATTTCATCCAGACCGCTATCAAGACACTCATCATTCATATTCAGCAGATTCGCCCAGAAGATCTTTCCTAGATCATCCAAGGTCGAATCGCCTATCCCTTCTAGCGCAGCCTCGTCCGCCTTTTTACTCTCCAATCTGACTTTACAATTTCTAATATGATCTTGTCTTTTAGTAGAATCTCTAAGTTGCTTCTGTAACTGTAAGCGGAGTAGCTCTACCTGCTCGAGTTCCAACTCCTCTCTAGTGGGTGGAGGTGGTTGGTTGTATTGCGAGCCCACCATCTCACTTGTGGTGGGTCCTGCACTTGTCAAAAATAGGCGTTTGAGGATATTCAAGACTGCCTTCACTTAGGGCAGGCACAATGTTTTTTGGGGCCCAGAGCCAAGAACAATTGCATTTTGTTGGGGCCCCGTAACGGCTCAGTCCTCGCACAAGCGCCTCCTCGCCCCGAAAGAGGTAGTTTTCAAACACATCGACATTAGCACCGGCACGCCAATCATATATGGTGTAGATTCACATTAAGGTCCATGTTTCAGCAGTTAAGAGACCACAGAGCACGTGATTATCTGGGCAGTAGCAGGCCAAGTCACCACATGATTTTCAGGGCTTCCCTCCACTACTCACCAAATGTGCAAAACTGTAATGAATCTTCTGCTAGAACATGGAGCCATATGTTTTACCTTTTGTGCAAGTGGTGACGAGTGGAGCCAGGCCCTTAGGGCCGCTGCTCATAGGAAAGGAAAACGAAAGAAAGAGAGAGCTACGGTAGTAAGTAGTAACCCATAACTCTTGGAACAAAGACCTGAATTTGGATCCAGAAGATATATCGTCGGCCTGCTCCTCTCTCATCCGAAATTCCATGAATGTCTCCGCTGACACATGAGAGCCCTGCAGATTCTCTTCTGAGGCCCCAATTTTCTTTTTTGTGCCCTTAGAATTTTTAGAAGTGGGGGCAAGTTTGGGTACCTCAGCCAGCCCTGTCAAAAAAAAAATATAGACGCTATATATTTGGGTGTTACGCATTACGTGCGAGCGCACACTTGCGTGTGCACTTCGCGCCACATGTGTGGAACTTGCGCGCACGCAATGCGTCGCAGGTATGGTCTTGATGGACCACGAATAAGATTTGTGACTGATTGGATTGGGGTCTCTCTCTCTTTCTCTCTCTCTGTCTCTCTCTAGCGTGCGCGTGCATCCATTGTTTTTATTTTTGTTTTTAAAGGGTCTCGATGGACCATGGATCAGATTTCAAACTGGTCGGAGCATATACTACACTTGATCGTGTGGGGGGGGGAGGGTTGGCACGTAGTTAGTTAGATTGGGGTCTCTCTCTCTCTCTCTCTCTCTCTCTCTCGTGTGCGGGTGCTTTTTTTATTTTTTAAGGGTCTCAAGGGAACACGGATCAGATACCACACTTCATCGTGGCCGAGGGGGGGAGGGGGGCGCATAGTTAGTTAGATTGGGGTTTCTCCCTCTCTCTCTCCTTCTCTCTCATGCATGTTGTCAGAGGGAGTGGTGACCTGGCCCTCCGCAATGTACCAGGCACACCCCGTTCGTGTCCTGCTTCTGGACCAGCCTGATCGGCGCTCTAACTGGCAAAAGTGAAGGTTGAGCCACTGGGCTTTCCTTTAGGCACGCAGGCTCGGTGTCCTGCTGTACAACAGAGCACAATTGGCCAGTGCTCGTGGTAGCCATCGGGCTCGTCTAAGGATGCAAAGGTAGAGGGGTCGATGCAGTCTTTTTTAGTGCACTCGAGCTCCCTCTAGCTAGGTTATTGGATACGTGCACAGAGCTGCGGTCACAATCATACAAAAGCAAAAGAAAGACAAAGAAAAAAAGAGAAGAAAAAACAAGGAGAAACCGCTCGTCTGGCCTGTGCCCTGATCTAGACCGTCATTTTAGTTTCAAAGGCTCTAAAGGCCTCAAGCTGCCGCGGTGTTACGACTTTCTGAAAGGATTCTAATTTCCTATAATTTATTTTATCTTTTCAATTTTGTTCTCCTGTTGCGACTTCGCAGGGGGAGCGAACGGTTCAGTTTTCATTAATTTTAAATTTAAGTCGTGGCCTGGAATGACCCAACCCTTCAGTATGACCGAACGATTTAGTTTACCGTGTCCTGAACCAATGGGTGCAGGTAGTGAGCCTTCTCACTATCGGTGAGACATCGCAGGCCCTCAAAAAGTAGGGTACCCAAGGCCGCATTGGTAGGAGACTTATCACCCTCATGGAAGGTCATAAGCCCACTCCTTACCATCGAACAAACGCCCCTACTAGTGGTAGGTCTATTGTCCTTTTTAAAGGAGGGAGGTTAGGGATCCCATTACGGGACCATACTGTGCGCCAAGCTTGCAATCTTTTCAAGCTAAGTTGAGAAGACTGCAAGTGCTAATCATAGAGGGGCGCCTGTTTTAGTGGTCGTCGAGTTTGAACGAAATTTATTTTATTGTATTAATGGTTGAAACACTGCCATAATATATGAATTATTTATTTACTCGTTTGAGGATTTACTTGAGCCCCTCATTTAGAGCACAGGGCCTGCGATGTACTCGGGTGCTATAAAGCGTAGCCACGGGACCTAGGAAGATTCTCACACCCGGCCGGGCACCCGGGCGTGACACCCGGGTTACTCGGGCGTGCAAAAAAAAAAAAAAGTTTTTTTTTGTTTTTTGTTTTTTTGTTTTTTTGCGCTCTACAGAGGACTCCAAATCCCTGCTCATTTCGTTTTTTGCGAGTTGGCTGTCAAGGGGGGGGAGGGGGTTATAAATTGGTTTTAAAGGGGCTAAAGGGGTCTAAAGGGGGGTGCCTTTGTGTGATTCTGTTATTTTCTTTTTTATCTCCGATTCTGTGAGGAATCATAATGTGACCCTCAGCCAAAGTTGGTTTGCATTTCAATCCTACACAACATATTTTTTTCCCTGAATTTTTTTTTTTTTTTTTTTTTTTTTTGGCGCTGAGGCTGCCCGGAACCCTGCCCAGGGATCATGCCCGGCCGGGCACCCGGGCGTTTACCCGGGCAGAAGTTGGGTGCCCGGGCGCCCGGGAAAACAGCCTAGCACGGGACGACTTTGTTATTGATTAGTAGGTGCATGCAGCGGATTCTGCTACCATCTCACTGTTTCGATAAGTTGGGATTGCGGCGCAGTAAAGGCTGAAAATGCAGGTAGCGGATATTTGGGTGCAGTAGGCCGGTAGTATGTGTGTGCACACCCAGCTGCTAGCGGTGCTAAGTACGAGCTATATAGGAAGTGGACGTCGCTATGGCCGATAGGGCCAATATCGCTATAGGCCACGACACTTAAAAATGTTTCAAGAGTTGGGAGCCTAAGAATGACGAGGGGGTATAGTGGATGCTATCCTAACTTATGTGAAACCTGACAAAACGACAAAGTTAACAATTAACATCTATGGTGAAGACGAGTAGGAGATGAGGAGGGACGAGGATCTACAGGGAACAATTATCGAGGCCCGTAACAAGGCTGAGCGGACATGCAAGCGGGACGGAGTGACCGCGACACTACAAGTTAGTATCGCCCACCACGAAGAGGAGATATCGATGGGTACTGCGTGCGGACAAGGAACAGCAACAACTAGACCTGGACTATGAAGCTAGGTCCGAAGCCAGCGAGGCGGTCACACAATCCTGGCAGGGACTGAACCAGTGGCTGCGGGACCACCCACCAGCTGGATCAATGGGAGGACGGCCTCGAGGTCAGCTCACAACGATGGAGGTTCTGGGACCGCGAGGCAGTTACCGGCTGCGGCCCAAAGTCAGGATAGGATTGAGAAGGGAGACGGATCAAGGCATGCGCTGCATGTGTGTGGGCGAAGTTGGACTTCTCCAGAGATGCTCAAGACAAAATCCGAAGCTTCTCATAAGGTTGATGTCATCTACCTTACGCGCGTGGCGCGAGTCAAGAAGTCATCCCATGCTTCATCTCCGTCGTGGGGAAGAGTGGATGTGCGGGATATGGACTAGTTTCTTACCCCGAGAAAAACATATGTACGCTCTATTCCAATTACCATGGAAAATCTTAGTTTTAGAAATCGCTCTTTTTTTCCCGAATAAAACATACGTATTCGAGAACAACGTACATATGTTGTATTCAAATTTTTGCAATTTTGATTTTTCAAAAACAAAATCCGATTTTTTTTTTTTTTTTTGTAACAATGCAATACAAAGAACTTTTGCCCGAGGGTCTTGTCAAAATGCACAACCAAATTCGAGAAAAAAAGAAAAACGAGGATAAAAATATTTCTTAGGACGGAAATCTAGGCTACCAGAGTGGCCTGGGTCCACTTGCCCGCCCGGGCTAAAAAAATATTAAAAAATAAAAAAACAAAAATTATTTTTTTGGTTAAATTTTTATTTAAAATTTCGTAAAGAATTTTGATGTGACCCTGAGGCAAAAAATGTTCAGTTTGTTTTTTTTCATAACATAGTTTTTTTTCAGAATTTTTGGATTTTTTGTATTTTTTCTTTTTTGGATGGGACCTTCCCTGGTCCATTCACGGCCGGGCCGCCCGGGAAAATAGGGTGACCCGGGCGGCTCGGCCGGTGGCCTAGACGAAAATTCTGTTTACAATTTTTTTCGGAATTTTGATTTTCAAAAAACTTCATTAAAAAATCCAAAAAAAAAAACTACGTTGTACAAACTTTCAATGCAAACAACTTTTGCTTGAGGGTCTTGGTGAAATTCCCAACCAAATTCGAGGAAAAAGAAACAATGGCGGTACTAGAGGCTTCTAGAAAGTTGTGCCCTAAAACTCATTATCTGTATGTCTTTTAACGGGGAACGAGAGAACTAAACTTCCGTTGAAACTGAAAAAAATCATGTTGATTCCCGTTAAACGCGAAAATGGGTCGCTCCCGCGCTTTTCGAAAAAACTGAAATGTTGTGCAAGGTCCGGAACACGTGGCCCTAGGCACCTGCGCACTCAAACCCCCCTCAAAAAAAAAAAAAAAAAAAACATTCCCCCAACCCCTGAAGCACTTCTTATTCCCCCACCAGTCCCCAACCCTACCCGAAAGCCCTCTAAATCATCTGCCCCCACATCCCCCAACCCCCAAGGCCCCCAGTTATGTGTGTGCCGATGCGTGAGAGTGCGTCTGTGCGCAAATATGTACGTATGCGCATGCGTTTGTGTATGCGTGTTTGTAAGTGTGTGTGCATGTGTGTGCGCGTGATTGTTGGTGTGTGTGTGTGTGTGTGTGCATGTGTGTCTGTTTGTGTGTTTGTGTTTGTGTTTATTGTGTGTTTGTGTGTATGCGGGTGTCTGTTTTTCCTTTTTTTATTTGCTTTTCAAGTTTTTTTTTTATACATGAAGTTCAAAAAACAAATAAATAAATATGTTGATGTAAATCTATAACCTTATATTTTATTTTGTTTTCTACTTTTTTTTAGCCCTTACCAAATTTAAAATAAAAATTTTAATTAAAAAATAAATATTACATTTTATTTTTTTATTTTTTTTACATCTTTTTGGCCAGGTCGAGCAAGTGGACCCGAGCTACTTTGGTAACCTAGATGGGAAACCAAAAAAAAAAAACACTCATTTAATATTTTGTTTTTGTTTTTTCTTCATTGTGTTTATGTTTTTGTTTTTTTTAACATAGTTAAAGCTGAAAAATAAAAATAAAAATATGAGGTTGTAGACCTCAAAAAGATCTACAAACCCATATTTTTTGTTTTTTATTGATACCTTTTAGCCCACAAAAAAAAACTCGCGGGTCCCAATAAAACTCGTTGCTTCAGCATTTAAACTTTAAACGCCAAATCAACAGAATTCAACAGTCGTTGAATCATTCAACGTGGAAGCCGCGTTGAATCAAATTTCGAACACACAGCTCGTTATATAACATACGTATGTCGTATTCAAATACAATGCACCCCATACGAATACAACATATCCCGTACGTTGTATTCGTATACAAGGTACGAACACTTTTTTCAGGGCAAGAAGGTAGTCATGTGAAGGAGCACTAGAAGCCATCTCACAATGTTGAAGAGACTAAAGCCGCAAAGCAGTTACGCAAAACTTTCCAGTGTCACTGTCAGACAAAAGAGATTAGATACGGTGTGTATTGTGCTAGAGGCGTGCGAGAACGTGCAACTGCCATTTCGTCAAAATTGACATTTTTTTATTTTTTGAACGAAATTGAAACCGACTTTGTTGGCCGAAAACCTATGAATCCCCCGTGGTCATGACCGCGGGGTCAATCTCGGCCCGCGGTCGGGATTCCGACCGCCGAGGTCGGCTGCAGGCGAGGGCCGCAGTCGAAAAACCCCGACATTTTTAATTCCTAGGATAATCAGCCAGGAAAAAAAAAAAAAATGGGGTTGTAGGTTTTTTTGCGCTCTACAACCGTATCTTTTTAGTTTTATTTTTTGACTTCGTTTTGGATTTAAAAAAAAAATGAAAAACAGAAATCCCTTAAGCAAAAGCTCTTCACTTTATTCTATTAGTAAGAAAAATAAAGGATTTTGTCTGTTTTTTATCTCAAATTTGGTAACGAGTTTTGATATGACCCCAAGACAAAAGTTGTTCAGTTTATTTTTTGGCATAACATCTAAATTTTTCAGATTTTTCTGTTTTTTTTTTTTTTTTTTTTTTTTTTCCCCTTGATCGCGGACTGCGGTCATGACCGCGGGCCCGCGGTCGTGCCCGCGATGACCGCGGCCGCGAGGGATTCATAGTCGAAAACACATCCAAATGTGCTGCTCCTAAGGGTTTGGCATTCTTAAAATGTTGGACCCCCTAGATGTAAAATATTGGACCCCCTATATGTATGTGGACTTAAGCTTGAGACCAGATACATAGGACCCCTTGATGTATCTTGTCTCAAGCTAAATCCACATACATCCAGGGGCTTTGCTGGGGTTCAGGCGAGACCTTGGAGGCAGGGAACTTTGAGGTAGGCCGACACGATCTCCTTTAGGATCCCGTATACCCCTATCTATACCACCCTTCATTCGGTTTGACTGAGTTTTGACTTTTTTGTTTATTTCCTTAATTTTAATTCAAGACTTGAACTGCATCATAGGGAATTTACTATGTTTGTCTACATTTATCTGCCTGAAATGAAATCCACGATGTCTGCTTGCGATGATTTGAATGGGGTTGGAGATGAGGCCCTCCTGACTGTTCGTCGCTTTGCTCGTTTGCTTATGACATTGAAATGGGGCTGGAGATGAGGTCCTCCTAACAGATCCGGTCGCTTTGCTCGTTTGCTTAAGTCGTTGAAATGGGGTTGGAAACGAGGTCCTCCGAACCGATCCGGTCGCTTTGCTCGTTTGCTTAAGACATTGAAATGGGGTTGGAGATGAGGTCCTCCTGACTGATCCGGTCGCTAAATGGGGTTAGAGATCAGGTCCTCCTGACTGATCCAGTCGCTTTGCTCGTTTGCTTAAGACATTGAAATAGGGTTGGAGAGGTCCTCCTGACTGATCCGGTCGCTTTGCTCGTTTGCTTAAGACATTGAAATGGGGCTGGAGATCAGGTCCTCCTGATTGATCCGATCGCTCCTGACTGATCCGGTCGCTTTGCTCGTTTGCCTAAGACATTGAAATGGGGCTGGAGATGAGGTCCTCCTGACTGATCCGATCGCTTTGCTCGTTTGCCTAAGACATTGAAATGGGGTTGGAGATTAGGTCCTTTTAACTGATCCGGTCACTTTGCTCGTTTGCCTAAGACATTGAAATGGGTTTGGAGATGAGGTCCTCCTGATTGATCCGGTCGCTTTGCTGGTTTGCCTAAGACATTGAAATGGGGCTGGAGATGAGGTCCTCCTGACTGATCCGGGCGCTTTGCTAAGTTAGTCAGATTTGCTTGTTGACAATAGTCTGACTCTTATTGAAATGGGGCTGGAGATGAGGTCCTCATAACTGATCCGGTCGCGTTGCTAAGTCAGTCAGATTTACTTGTTCACAATGGTTTGACTCTTCTCCTTGTGAGAATAGTTTAGGCTAGTGTGCTGAGGATTGCATGGGGTTTGACTCAGAATAACTTGAAAAGTTGAAAATTTAACTGAATAAGATACAAGACTTATGTCTTTGTGAATTACGACAAGCAGAAGATGAAAATTTTGGATGAACGAACCCTTGTTTTTTAAACTCGTTGAATGAGTTGTTGACATGACATGCGTGTTAGCAAAGCCTTATCTTTTGTTGAAGTTTTGTCTATTTTTGCTACTTAATAGGGTAGTCTGTTAGTGTTTGCCATGTGTTGGAGTTGTAGGAGCTAATTCAATTCCTGCATTTTCTGAGTTAAGTTTATTTTACTTAGATCAACTTCTCGCATTTTTTGGGATCTTTTATTTTACTTGGCTCTGTATAAATTTTGGATAGCTACTTTTGCTACGGGAAGCGCTGCCAAAATTTCTACAAAATCAAGGAGTCGATCAATTTTTGACTTTCAAAGTTTTGTCTGAGTTTATATCTGGCTTAGTCAAAATCTGGGAAGCTAGGTTGGTTGGTCGATCGCCGACTCGTCAGCTCACGACACAACTTTGCTTACACCTGTACCTCAACTTGCTGCCTTAGCCCTGAGATTTGATATGTTTCTTTGAAGGTTTAAACCAAACTTCTTTTAAATGACCATTATGAAGAATTGATTGGTTTTTATGGAAAGTTTGACAATGGTTGGGGGTTGAGCATGTTAGGCATGGTGCGAGTTACAGGGAACAGTAAAGTTGACCACATTGGTGTATGGCAATGTGGCTTTCGTATGTGCATGTGTTTATGCAGGTTAGTATTTTGGAGCCTGTGTAAGAGCCATACTTTGGAGGCAGAGAGAATGACAATCATGTGTCGCACGATTTGCATACTTGATGGGTTTATCTTCCCCTTTTTTATTTTATCTCGAGTTTGGGATGCCTATTTATTTATTGAGTGATTTTGATTGTTAATTTTTATAGTTGGACGTTGAAGTCCGTGACAACCGTCAAAGTTAAACCCCTTGACTTCCCTCCTGGCCCTGGATGATGGAGCTTGTCTCCATGGCCATAAGGGTTGACTGCCACCACACGCCGGAACCTATGCACCACCCACTCTCTGCAGGGTGCAGAAGAGGGTGTGGTTCTCAACCGCCTTGGCAGTTGTCTAGCGTCGAGAGATTAACCCCTCAAGGCGCGTGTCAGCCGACACTTCGAGTGTCGAACGCGACCATCGAGACTATCGAGGACCGCGCAATTATGGGTACTATATAATACACCATCATTGCGACTGCTTGCGAATGCTTGCATGGCTAGTCGATATGCGAAAGCCTTGCATCCGCGCAGTTTTATATTAAGACATGCGCGCGATACTCAACCGATTTCCGTATGAGAAGGTTATGGGTTGGATACTAAAGGGACTAAAGTGTTTTTTTTTTGTGTGATTGATCTGACTTTTGTTTTGGCGTGGTGTAACGCGTGGTAAGAAGGATGCGTCCTGGTCGACTGACGACGAGTCGCGCTTGGGACTTCAGCCCCCCAGTGCGTCGGCTTGCGTACGGGCCCGATAAAGGCGTGGAGCCGCGCATACCCCCTATGTTACAGCGTACGAGAAAAAAAACCTTGGCTGGTCCACTGCTGCGATTGCATGTAAAAACTTTCGTATTGTGGCCTGGTAGCTCGGAGGGGATACGCCCACCTAAGGGATGGTGACAACTCCCGTAGGTGGAGGTAAGTTGTACCTCGCGTGGCCCCATCCTGTCGTAGGGGTTCGCGAGAGGTATGGCTGGCGCACTCAGTCGGAGCGGCAACTCTCTATGACTGAAGTCCTGTCGAAAGGTCCCCTCTCACTGCGGGGACCGTGCGCTCGACAGCGAAGTAGCACCGGTTCATGTACCACATGGAGAGAGAGGGAGGGGGAGAGAGAGAAGCCGAGGATGGGGCTGAAAAAAAAGACAGACTTGAGATGGGAGGGAGCGCGGGTTTGTGGGCCACGGACACCTGCTATAGTTACAAAAGCACTTCGGTAGGGTGGTTAGGTCGGGTAGGCAAAGCAGGTCACGCATGGTGGGTAGGTATACCTCGTAGGCAGGCTCGCGCTAGGGTAGATCTGCGGTACCGCAGCTAGGTTGGGTAGGCAAAGAAGGTCGTGCAGGGCAGGTAGGTATGTTGCGTAGCCAGGCTCACGCCACTAGTAGAGTAGAGCTACGGTAGCGCTGCGGTACTATAGGTTGGTCGGCTAGGCTCGGGCCAACAGGTACCGTCAACGTAAACTTCTGATCTGGGCCATCACGACCGATGTACCGGGCCAATGGCCTGGATTGGCGTGCAATCTAAGATCTTAAGACCGCATGCCGATCCTAGTCATCGATCTAGTAGGACCTGGCGACCCGGATTTCAGATTTATTACATGTTTTCAACGATTCAGGCCGTGGGCCAGTGGGACCGATGACAAATTGGATCACAAATTGGTTCCCTTAGCAATTTTAATAGTATAGGGACCATCACTTCCTAACCCACTCACCTGGCCCAACCTCCCAAACATATCACGAAGGCAGCAATCGTGTATAGCTGCCATCCCATAAACAAATGTACGTAAAACCTGAACATCTTACTGCAGCCAATCGGCTTTTCTGCTAGCATGTTCCACTCGTTACATCACTCCCGTGGCCTACCTAAGGTCTTCCCCCTGTGAGATCGATGTTCACAAAGAGGGTTCGAGCCACCAGTTCCGTGACGAGTCACAGACACACTGAAGGCCACGAAAAGGGGGTGCGCACGAAAGGCGCGATAGTAAAGACAAGCGAACACAAAGGAGCCTTCTCAAACACACTTGGGTCAGTTTCCCAAGCCTTTCAACCATAGAACCAACCACAAAATCAAGAACAGACAGCGCTAATAATGCAAAGCGCCTTTTTTCTTCTTCTTTTTCCCTTTTCACTTTCGTGTTATCCCCTTCTCCTTTTTTGTTAGTCTAATTTCTTTGCCACCTCCTTGTTTTTCTTCATCACTGTTCTTTCTGGTTGCCTTTTCATTTTCGTTTAAACTCTCCTGGTCTGTTTTTGTGGCCCTTTTCTTTGTCAACTTTCCGTTTTCTTTCATTGGCTTTTCCTCTTCTTATTTCTTTGCCACGTTTCGGTTTTCTTTTGTTCGCTTGCCTTTTCCTTTCCATTTTTGTTTGAGAAGACGAAAAAATGAAAAAAATGAAAAAATAATCCATACTAGGCCTACCGGCTGAATCTGCTGGAGAACCCCCTGAATTCAGGACGTCCACAAGAAGATGTGCGCAGGAGGGTACTGGTGGTTTGAGACATGATCTCCAATGGCCATTCATTTCTACTTCCTGCAAGTTCATCGTGATTCTAACAACTAGTTTCCAGGTTTTACATGCTCCAAGCTGTTTTTGTACACTCTCTTATGGGCATTTCTGGGTCCGATTTCCCATATGCTCCTTTTTAGCTATGACGAGCTTTACCATCGACAGTTTTGGTCTTGTCATTGGTGACAGAAAGGCATTACATGTAGAGAAAGGAGTTCAAACTTCAAACCGAAATGCTGAAATCACAGTTGTCTTGCAAACCGCTCATTCACCATAGACATATCTTGGCAGTGAGGGTGAGACAGTGGGAGAGTGGATGCGTATGAGAAAGTGGGAGAGAGAGAGAAAGGAAGAAGGAAGAGAGAGAGAGAGAGAGAGAGAGAGAGAGAGAGAGAGAGAGAGAGAGAGAGAGAGAGAGAGAGAGAGAGAGAGAGAGTGCTCGCACAATGATGCTGACAACCGCAGGGTATCTAACCATGTGGGTGCATGACGGCCAGAATCAGGATTTCCTGTGGGGATATGGGGGCTGACCAGGCACTTGCAATGACCATGGATAAATGACTTTACACAGAGTCCCTTTGGGTGGGGAAAAAGTGGTTTTGATCCACACACACTCACACACACACATACAGTCGGTAGGAAGATAGAAGAGGATCAGTGCCAAAGTGCGTAATGGGTGAGGTTGGGACCGCTGGATAAAACACATCAACAATAGCAACGGGATTTTGGATTAAACGAGCTCGAACTCCGGATTTTGGATTAAATGAGTTCGAAGTTCAAACTCTCCACTGAATACTGAACTAGGATCTTGTTGCTCACAATATATGAAACCAGGAGTCACGTCGTATAGATTCAATCTGAACGGGTACGGTACCACACTTCCTCAGGAATGTAATGGCTGACCTGTGAGGTTGAGATCTTATCCCTGATCGCGCTCAATCAAAGGCTAATGCGAACCCGCATATAAAAGCAAACCCTTGCTCATGAAATCGACATCCACACGGTATGTAAGAAAAAGCTAAAACCAACAGTGGCTGGTTCCCAAAGTGTCACACGGCTACGCCTCGAGCCAACCCCTGACAAAAACAATTGAGATGCATTGCTCTCTGAGGATCTAGAACAGATTGTCCGCTGGCTAGGGCACATTAACAGCCGTATATTTTGGTTTCCTGCTGATCGAGCATTGCTGGTACAATTTCAGGTTGGTGCCGAGCACTCCTGGTAAGGTCCCCCTTGAAGCTCGCCACGACTACGGTCCAGTCGACACCTCAAAATCACTCATAAGATTAATACTATGATCAGCAGTACTTGCGATGAGTTACAACGTACTTACACTATCTCAATCTTATATGAATCTGACCCCATTTACGGCTGGACCTGGATGAATCAGACCGCATTTACGGCCGGACCTGGATATATCTGACGGCATTTACGGACGGACCTGGATGTATCTGACTGCAATAACGGCCACAAATAAGTAAAACAAGTCGTAGTGTGAGCAGTGAAGCCTTCACACTCTACCAAGCATGACAAACGCAGCTGATCTCTCAGAATAGCAAACTCTGATCCACAGATCCATTCCACTCAAGGAATTGGAAATGACTGCATGCGGACTGAGATTGTCAGAGGAGGTACGTTGGTTTCAGCCATGGCTGGGCCGGATCTGGACAATCTATTATAAGCAGTTCTCGCAGATGAGCTGAGCGAGTACGAAGTGGTATTGCTCTCCTTGCAGATCCTGCATTGTTTGCCTGTTTTGACATTGCGGATAGCTGTATGAGCAGGTTGCATGTCCCTGTGATGAGCCGATGGGTGTCAAAGTCAAAAGGCGTCTCAGGGGCAGCCAGACCCTACCTGCAGCATTTCTGTGTTCTTGTCCTGCAGACCTGCACTCTGATGTGTTGCTGAAGAATTGCTTGCATCGTCGCTCAGATAGCGGAGCCAATCATGGACATGTAGGATAGGGGAAGCGTGGGAGGGAAGGATGGGATGATGATCAAACAGGATGGCTTGCGGCGGACACCAGTTCACTAGGAGTTGAACATATAAGATAGAGAGGGAGAATTGGAAGGAGTGATGAATAGCCGAGACCATTTCATGATGGGTTATGGCAGAAAGTAAATCTTCTCTAGTACTTCTATAGTTACTATCTCTCCATGCCTCTCTTTCCGACTTGACTGAAGCAATCCTCTGTTGGCACTTATTAATGAATGGCCTCTCTCCTCTCTTAAACTTTTATTCTTCCCCTCTCCTTCCCTACCCTTCTCCCATACCTTCATAACCCCGCTCCCTTCTTTCGAGATCCTCCTCCATCTTCCCTTTAGGTAGAAACAATTACTGCTGCCTGGCGAGAAAAGCTACTTGCAGAGCAACAAGCACCCACGATGAGAGATTGCAAGGGTTGGATGGTGCGACATGAGGGGGATTCTTCAGAGCATCAACCGAACTTATATCATCCTGAGTGAGTCTTTTCAGCAGTGGGTATATGGTACAAAGGGGCAAAAGGGTGTTCTCCTGTTTTTTATAGTCATCTCCTTCCACCTTTCTCCCTCGTGCTGCTTTTTCTGTACTCGCATCACGGATACTTGATTGATTGATTGATTCCTCTCGGGGACCATTATGGGATGACTGTAAGTGAATTGAAGACTCCCCAGCAGGACTAAGAAAGCCGTAATAGTCAACTCGCGTACTCTATCTTTTTCGTCCCTCTATTTCTTATATTTTCTCCACTCTCCTCTTTTCTCTTTTCTCATTTCTTTTGTTTCTTTACACCTTGATCTCTATGCAATCTCTATAGCGCAGCGGTAGAACCACTCTTGGAGAGAATACATGCAGTGCGGTACTGTTTTGCATCTCTACTTCCCACTCCTGCTGCCACTCCCACTAGTCTTAACCTCATCACCCCTTCTTCTCCCCTCTACAATCGTCTACGTACTTCCATCTCCATGAGGTTCAATTTCAGACTACACATCAACTGCTGATGAACAAATTTTGCATATCATCGGTGTACTTGAAAGGTCACTGGACTCTGTTACTTTGTAAACCTGGTGAACTACGCGTGAGCCGACCTTCATCATTCTCTGCCTTGGATCTACAACAACTATCTGTAATTGAATTTCAAATTCCACTTCCTGCTTTCGCCGTAAAAATTTTAGATGAGGGCTTCTTTTATGGGTTGCTGCTATTCGTGTGTGGCCATACTCTCTCTTACTCTTCTGCATCTTTGCGACTTTGGATGCTGAGCACCCCGTTGCTTCCCCCAACCCCACTAGCCCTACTCTCGTCGCCTCATCCTTCTCTTTGTCCCACATTATTCCTTCTTCAATCTCACACTTCACACTCGTCTTGAACTACAGGGTGAGGTCAATCTCTTTTAGACTCTTGATGAATGTTTTTCAGAACAACACTCGTCGTTCTTTTAAATGGACAAGTTTCGATTGTAGCATGGAGAATTTTGTAATTGTTTTATGCCGGATCATATGGTTCAAAACTGTGTCTTACTTGAGAAATCACAAGCCTTTCGCCATCATTTGACCAATTCGACATCTGGATCTTGGTTACTCAAATGTCGTGCCAATATTCTTGATACTTCAAAATTCAAATCAAATTTCAGTCTCGACTTGTCAGCTCTGCCATGAAAATTCAGGCTTAAAATTCTCCTCCATCTCTTGCTACTTTCAGGGTTCCAGTCGTCCGTCTTGAGACCTACCTGGTAACCAAATTTAGGGGTATTATCCAGATAGGGCTCCAGTACGCCTGGGCGACCTCTGTATACAACTTCATTCTTTGTGCGAGATCTGCAATTTGCTGATCCAGGTGGAAGTCTACCCCTCCTCTCCATCTTCCACTTTTCTCCAAAGGAGAGAGACAGTGGGTGATCAGCAGGAGCTTGGTCAAGCGGAGTAGTACTTTATCCGCGTTGCATTGCCACACCCTGTGTTGTTCTTCTTGTTCTTCCTGTCCTTCTCGCTTTTCTTCTTCTTCACACCCACCCCCTTCGTCTGTGCATATCCTAGGGGGGCGTTTCTTCCATGTACGGCTCCCTCCTTGCGTTCGTGTGAGTTGAGTCCCAGTCCACAGAGTCGCTGGTTGTGTCATGATTCTGTGCATGTGTGTCAGAGAGAGTCTTCAACTGTGCTACTTCCTTGCCCTTCCACATCGGATGACCTCCGTTCTTGGCGTGCCAGATTCATTTCGTAGTTTTTTTGGGAATGCAACAATGTATTGCCACATATCTATCAACTCAAAGAGTGCACTTGTCACATACCGATATGGTGCAGACCAGAACCAAGAACCGACCTCTCTCACATAGTACAGGATAGCACAGCGGAAGACTGAAATACCAATGATCAGACCAATCAATGTCGCAATGCAGACCAAACATACATCATCATCATCGCAAGGTGTGAAGCGGCCCGGCGCTACACACAGGAAGAATGCGCCAGGCTCAGATCATACACAGATGAGGAGGAGGGGGATCATACGAAGAGGAGGGGAGGATTAGGATGTCGTCAACACCATGTCTTCCATATCGATCCCAAGCAGTCCCCCACCCAATGTCTCTGTCCCAATCTTGAGTCTGAATCCAAATGTCGTCAAATCTCTCTCTCTCTCTCTCTCTCTCTCTCTCTCTCTCTCTCTCTCTCTCTCTCTCTCTCTTTCTCTCTCGTAGTCCATCGATACTGAGAAGTCAGGTAGCTGGAGGGTGAGGGAGAGATGGTGGACTGGAGGAAGAAGAAGAAGAAGAGCTCTCTCTCTCTCTCTCTCTCTCTCTCTCTCTCTCTCTGTGCCACGTACTAACCTGGGAAAGGTGGCGCCTTGCTGCAGGTACACTGAGGACGAAGCTGGAGCGATGGCGTCACAGGTAAGCTCCCAGGTAAGTCCCCTGGCCTCCGCCACTCTCCTCCCTCTTAGCGCTATCCTACGATCCTATCAGCGCCCAGTGCTGGAAGACTACTCCTATCGTCACCTACTACGGCTGCAGCATCTCCGGAGAGTGCCGCTGTTGAATGCCTGAAGACTGAATGCCAGCCCCCTAGGCGGACCAGCTATATATTGTTATGATTCTGGTTGTTTGTTGTCTGAAGACCAACACTCACTCACATAGACTTCCAGGTACGCCCATACATACACAGAAGGAAGGGGAGAGGATAGGAGTATCACACCGCACAGGGAGAGATAAACACAGTGGAAGACTTGACCATGCGATATGACAGGGTACACTGAAAGTGCAATTCACTCCACTCAATCCTCACAACCAGTCATAAAGAAAAGCCGAGCAAATCACATCCAGGAAACAATGAAACGATGATAGTCCAAACCCAGTTACACACTGTTTATTAAACTCAGAGTCTTGAATTGTCAGGATAACTTCAGAACTCCAGTGCGCTGCTCAGAAATGAGCAGCGCTTCACTCCCCAACCCTGATTAGCACCCGTAACACCCCTGAGCCCCGGAGACATCAACCGCCACCCAAATACAGCCTCCTGAGGGAAGTGCCACTCTGAAACAGGCCTCTGAGGCCAAGCGCCACTCAGAGGATGAAGACGAAGACCAGCGCCACACTATCTGATGATGACAAAGTATCGGAAGACTTCCCGGGTGGAAGTCTGCCGCAGCGCCACCAAACCCTGACAAGATGACCTCTGAGAAGGAAGCTGCAGCTATGGCTGCAGCACCACCACCCTGGAACCCCACTCCGGAGGAGGGTCCAGCAGGGCACCAATCTCTCTCGCCTTCAGCAGACCTTGATAGCCCAGACCTCTGTCAGCTCCTGCGTGCTGGCAGAGTACAGCGCAGGTCCCAGCTATGGCCGGCGCTCCGAAGGTCTGGCTACGCCTGTCTCCTTCCACGCTGAGCCGTCACCACTTCTGATTCACACGTAGCGCAGCAGCGATGTACTAGGCACCAACTGCCAAAAGCCCTGAACCGATGTGCCCATCCTATCTATACTACACTAGCCTCGACTCGACCAAGACTGGACTGACTGACCGACCAGTACTGTTTCTGTTTCGGCCTCTCGGCCTCTACCGGACCCGGCTATAGGCTATACGACCGTCTATCAGAATAGGCCCTCACAGCCTCTGTCCTAGGGGTAGCCCGGGCCTGCAATTCGCAGTTAGGGTAGCTGTAGGGAATTCTGTTAGTACCGGGACTGCATATTTTCCCGAATTTGCAGATATGTCCCTCACAAATTTCCCTCACAGGTAGGTCTCTCGGTTAGCCCCCAGCCAAAACAAAATTGTGAATCGGTCCTACCTATAGTACAGCCTCGACAGAGAGAGGCTACAGGCGACCAGAAAACAACAAGTCATTGCAGACCTACCCTCCCCAGGAGCGAGGACCTCCGAGCTAGGGGCGTAGGCGTGCAGAGCGCCGAAGGGATACTCCCTTCTGTGCTGCCTCATATTTGAGGATAACGGGCACAAAGCAACGTCTTCTCTGTATTTACGTTGATTACTGACGTACTTACCAGCACATGTAGAGAACCTAAGTCCAATCTGGACCTAACACACCTGAAGTGCACTGCAGACTCAATCTTAAATGAAAATGAAAAAGACGAGAGCATACGGTGGAACCGGTGAACCATTCGAATGCCTCATATTTGAGGATAACTGACTTGGCAGTCTTCAGAAGTTCCTAGCGAGTAAACCAGCGGTCCTCAATATGTGGCTGGTACAAGAACTTCACCAGGTACTCCTTATCCGGACCTGTACCTGACTCATCCTCCACAGATTCAACCTCATAACCCTTGCCAGGGATAGGGGGCCCGAACTGAGGACGCTTGTCTGGGAATGCATCAGCTGATGTAAATGGCAGCAGCTTAGATGCATGGAAGACAGGTAGGTTTGTAGATGCAGAGGGACATCCACTGTATAGGATGGTCCGAATGGATCGGCTCCCACTGTATCTAAGACCTGTCATGGACCCATGTATCGTGGCAACAGCTTAGGTGATATGTCCTCCTCTCGTTACAACTCGGAACTTAGTACCCACACCCAGTCGCCTGTGCGAATAGAAGAGGGACGTATGTGCTTATTGGCCTGCTGAATCATTGCGTTTTGAGCCTTCAGCAGGTTAGCACGGGCACGCTCAATGTCCACACGGTAACGTCTGGTGAACTCTGCATATCCAGGCGTCAATGTAGGGGTAGCCTTGTCGATGATATCATCGAGAGGCTGTCGTGGTTCACGACACCAGTGTACCCGGTAGGGTGTGAAGCCAGTAGAGGAGTGTACAAACGTGTTATATACAAGTTGTGCACGACTCAAATGGAGATCCCAATCCTGCTGATCTGGACTGATCACAGGATGCAGTAGCTGGAAGAGAATCTGGTTCATCACCTCAGCCTGATCATTGGCTTCGGGATGACGCCCAGATGTCATATCCAGGTGAGAATGAAGGTAATCCCTGCAGTAGGATTGCCATTCATTGCTGCCGCCAAACCGGGGATCTGTGTCACTGACGATGGAGGTGGGTGGTCCATAATGTGTAACCCACCGGTCAGCAAAGGTCGCCTGAACGGCTGGCACACGAGCCTCGGCTGGTAAGGGGATGAACTCTGCATATTTGGAGAACCGATCCACACATACCATGACCTGACGCATACCACGAGGGCTAGTCCTACCCAAGTCGGTAAAATCAATGGACACTGACTGTGCAAGAGCATCAGGTATAGGTAGTGGTTTGAGCAGGCCAAGGGGAGGTCGACGTACAACCTTGTTCCTTTGGCATAACTCACAGGTTTCCACATAGTGCATCATGTCACTCGTCTCCTTCCAGAAGGAGTGTTGCAACAGGGCTGCATAAGATTTTAGGGCATCAAAGTGACCACGAGCATCGTGACACTCTGACATCAGAAGTGTTCTCAGCTTGCGGTCCTGGGGAATGCACAGGTGCTCCTCACCTCTGTTGTATGTGTACAGCAAATCTGAGACCAGAGTATATCCTGGTTCAGAGGCAGGATCGTCCTGGAGATTCCTCACAATAGGCCCAAAGATCTCATCGTGGGGAAGCAAACGGGCAATGGTCTGACGAGTCCTCTCTCCAAATGAGTGAGTAAAGGAAATCAAAAAGAGAGCATCAGGCCTACGAGAAAGGGTGTCTGCTACTCGATTATAGCAACCCTTCTTGTGCTTCAGTTCAAAGTCAACCATGTCAATGAATTGAATGTAGCGGGCAAGCTTGTCATTCAGCTCTCCCCGGGACTTCATCCACTGCAGGGTGGAGTGATTTGAAAAGATCTTGAAGTGCCCAGGAAAAAGTGTTTCCAATGCTTGAGCGCTGACACAAGAGCATAAAGCTCTTTCTCATAGGTTGAATCCTGCAGCTTCTTGGTCTTGATTTTCTTGCTCGTATACTCGATAGGTTGCAAACCATTCCCATCATCTTGTTGAAGTACCGCCCCTACACCATACTGACTAGCATCAGTAGTAAGTACAAAAGGTAGGGTAGGGTCAGGCAACTTCAAAACATGGGCACGAATCAAGGCCTCCTTGAGACGTGGGAAAGCCTCCTGACATTCTGATGTCCAAAGAATGGGTGTCTTTCTTTGTGAGATCGGTCAAGGGAGCTGCAATAGAAGAGAAGTTTTGAATGAACTTCCTGTAATATGATGCAAAGCCCAAGAATGACCGGACATCACAAATGTTAGCAGGTCGCAGCCAGTCCTGAACTGCAACGACTTTTGTTGCTTCAGGAGCCAACCCCTCTCCAGAAATGACGTGACCCAAGTAGACTACAGAGGGAACCCCAAAAGAGGACTTCTCTATGTTGATCTTGTACTGGTTATCACGTAAGGCCTGGAGGACCAGAGCCAGATGTTGCGCATGCTCCTGGACAGCCAAGATATCATCTAGGTAGACAACTACGAACTTGTCCAGGTAAGGCCCAATTACTATCACATAGCAGACTCGAAGCGCCAGTGCATAGCTAGATTGTCATATAGAGTATGCGCTGCATCTCTGTTTGGAAGGTACCTGGAGCATTGCAGAGACCGAATGGCATGACCAGGTACTCATATGTGCCATACCTGGTTTTGAAGGTTGTCTTCTGGACATCGCCTTCAACCATCTCAATCTCGTGATAGCCAGATTTGAGGTCGATCTTGCTAAAAATGGTACAGCCCTGCACCATGTCCAACAAATCATCAATGCGAGGAAGGGGCTCTGTAGACTTCCTCGTGATTTTGTTGAGACCACAATAGTCCACGCACATCCTGAACTCACCATTCCCCTTTGGAACAAAGAGGACTGGTGCCCCAAACTCAGATGTGCTAGGCCTGATCCATCCCTTGTTGGTCAAGGTCCCTAACTGTTTCCTGAGCTCTTCAAGTTTAGCAGGTGACATCCTGTAGACTCAGCCCTTGGGAGGGACCAAACCAGGTAGGATCTCAATCTTATGTTTGGTCTGCCTATGGACAAGTCCAGTAGGCTCCTCCATAAGATCTGAGAAACTGTCTACAACCTAATGAATCTGAGAGGGACAGGGAGCAGTCTCCACGTCAGTCTGTTTGACATAAGCCACGAACAGACGGGCGTGGTCAGTTGGGAGGGACCGAACCAGGCAGGATCTCAATCTTATGTTTGGTCTGCCTATGGACAAGTCCAGTAGGCTCCCCCATAAGATCTAAGAAACTCTTTACAACCTGCTGAATTTGAGAGGGACAGCGAGCAATCTCCATGTCAGTCTGTTTGACATAAGCGAACAGACGGACGTGGTCAGTCTGGCATGAAAATCGCAGAAATCTGCGAGCACTCATGCAATAACAACTGCTGGCCGGATGGTACTCGTTAGCGAGCATGCAAGGGCGATATACCCCATGCGGGTCAGGTAGCTCAACCCTAGGAATACGCCAGTCCATCCTAGGATTGGTGGCACCAAGCCACTGCATAGAGAAGACAAGGTGAAAAGGAACATTAGGAAACACATAAAAATTCAAGCGGTGCCTGATTTCTCCCTGCTTGTCAAAGGACACAGGTAGGTTCTTGACAGCAGTCGTGATCCTGACTGTGGAAGAGTCTCCAATGCACACCTCTATAGGATGTCGCAATGTCACCAACCGCTCATCCAAGTGCAACTTACCGACTGCCTTGGGAGAGATGAAGTTGCGAGTAGCCCCACAGTCCAAGAGCCCTTTGATCTTGGTTCCCGGGATAGAGGGTCGAAGTAGGATGAGCTCTAACTTATGTTTTTTCTTCTCCTGCAAGGACAGGAAAAGATCAGCAAGACACTGAGCACCATCCTCCTCCCACATCTCATCCAACTCAGAGTCTTCAAAAGTGAAAGACCCTGAGGATGCAACTCCAGCAAAAGAAAAACCAGCGAGAGAATGTGAAGATTCACCCTCATCTGAAAGTGAATCAGCACTCGTGGAAGCAGTTGCTGCAACTGGTTCCACCTCTCTCTGCTCTAGTTTTTTGAACAAGAGCTGCATGTAGACCTACGAGCCATGCTGGGACAATCCTTTAAGAAATGGTCCCCCTCGCATCTCAGGCAGACCCCCTTGTCCTTTCTCTTCCTCCATACCCCCTCCTGGATCCTGAGTGCATGTTAGGGGAAGGTGGAAGGATCAAGGGGATCAGCTGGCCATCGGACGTCACGTGGCAAAGGTACTCTCTGGGCCCCAGGGGAAGAGGCACGTCCCTTCCCTTTCCCCTGTTTGCTGGTTGATGCTTTCTGGGTTGGGGCTTTGCCCTTAGTCAAGCCCATCAAAGCATCAGCCAGGGCAAGAACAGCAGAATCTGCAACAGATGATGAAGCAGTCCCACCCTGGGATGTTGCATCCCTATCTGATCTTGAAGCTGCAGCATCAAAGAGGGTACCCTTCCTCCTCCTTCGCCCTTTGGAGGAGGGCCCCTTCCTTCCTTCAGAAGGTGCTTCCTGGACATGGACCTTGGACTCCAAGTCCAGAGCTCCTCTGCCAAGGGACCACCAGTCCTTGTGGCCCTGAGAGAATAACGCCAGCAAGTATTGCTCAGGCGCTGCACGCAAGAAATGAATGAGCAGATCCTGCTCACTCATCTCTAACCCTGGAGTCGATGTTAGACTCTCGAAGGGGGAGTAGAGTTTGGACAAGGAGCCATCAAAATTCTTTTGGTCCAGACGCAAAATTTAGTCTGCTGCTTTCCTCGCCTGCTCCTTGTCTGCAAACCTATCCTGCACGGCCTGCAGAAAACCAGCCACCCCCAACCTCTGCGCCCAATCAGACATCTCCATACCTTGCTTGTTGGAGGTAGAGGTGCACCATTTCAGTGCAGTCCGCTCCAAGCGAGCAAGGATGGCAAACACCTTGACATCCTCGTCACATTTGAACCCACTCAGGTAGGTTCTATGGGCAGCGACCCAATCTGCAACATCCACCTTTGGGTCCTCACCTGAGAACATGGGTGGAGGTGTCAACTTAGGCCGCTGAAAATCAAATGATGCTGAGGGTTGTGAAGCTGTTATTGATTTAGGGGTAGAGGATGGAGACGAAGGTCTGTATTGTGGGGGGTTCTGGGAACCTGTTTGGGATGGCCCAGGAGAGGGAGGAGTGGTCTGAGCAGGGGGGATCTGCAAGTGATCGAAGAGACGGTCCAACTTGGAAGAAATATCTTTCAACTGCTGAATGTGCTCAACCATGCTCTCTTCCAAATTGGTGATCCTGGCATCCCAGTTAGTAAAATAGGACAGATGAATTTCATCCTGCAGAAGGACGAATTCAACTATGTCTTTATTGTACTGACTGGAACTGCCACTGGTCCTGACATTCTCTAGATCAGCTGTCAGCTCCCTCCTTCTCGTTTCTTTTCTCGCAGCCGCCTCCTTCCTCTTCAACTCAGCCTTTAGAGACTCAACTGCCTGGGCCTGCAGGCGGAGTTTCTCCTCCTGGGCCCGCAGTTCGGCCTCTAGAGAGTCAAGCAGAACCGGTGTTTGGGGCTGTACTGTTATCTTCAGTTGTACCTGAGGCTTCTCCTCAGAAGTCTCAGCCTGCTTAGACACTTCTGCCTTCCCAGAATCAGCCATTTTGCTCACCCACAATACAGATAAATAAAAACAAACAATCAATCAGAGACAAAACAGGAGGTAACAAGAATTGAGATTTCCCTTCAGTACTCACTCAATTGGTGTCACCTGCCTGGAGAGACAAGGTTGGTTATTCTGAGCAAGTGAGTGCTCAATCTCAGCAGACCACTTGAGGGTCAGGGTCAGTTTAGAGTCCACTCAGGCAAAAATCCAATTCACGATTTTCCCATCACTGGCTTGATACTTCAATTGCATACAATAATTGCAAATCCTGCATCTACACTGACAAGATGCAATCTTGGACTCATTAGTGTTGATTAGCAATTAGACAGAGTGACTAATTAGGGTTAGACAGGTGTCCACTGATGACCAAGATGCAGCGATTTTCAGGTTACCCTATTTTTAGACCTACCCTACAAACTTCACCAAGATGCAGCGATTTTCAGGTTACCCTATTTTTAGA
>BFEA01000695.1:115216-135089 GCA_003427395.1 Chara braunii | reverse complement strand
GGTTACCCTATTTTTAGACCTACCCTACAAACTTCACCAAGATGCAGCGATTTTCAGGTTACCCTATTTTTAGACCTACCCTACAAACTTCACCACTGGATGACCCTGTATGTCGTACCCTGGGTATGGCCAATTACAGTTTTCACTGTAACTAACTCAGAACGTCAAATCTGGATGTGCGATTTCAAACACTGACTGAATACTGAATTGCGATTTACCAAGGACTGCCATAATTGAATTCTGACGGACATAATCAAAGTTATGACTGACCCTAGTCTAGCCTAACTTAAGCTATGTCAGCGCATAATTCAAATTTGCATTATCACTGAAGACAGGACCCTGAATTCACCAATTCACTAAACAGTGTCAATCGCAATGCTGTAAAGCAGTCACAAATGAAATATGAGTCAGAAAGAAGGTCAAACAGGGTTAGTAGAAGTCAAAGAAGATAGGTAGGGTTTCAGTCTGAATTTCGATTTTCAACTGTCACCTGACAGACAAACCAGATTTCTCTATTCTAAAAATAGACTTAGAATCGCCATACAGGATGGAGTATGGAACACACTTACTTCATGGTCAACTCTGAAGAAGATGCATGAAACCCTGGCTAGGGTTGACTGGTGAACCCCATCTCGCCAGTTTCATCTCCTGACAATATCCAGTGTTCCCACGTACCAAATTGCCTGAAACTTGGTGCTTCAGTAGATTACCCTGAGGCGCTTCACCCCCAACTGACAGATTCAAAGAATTCGGACTCCCAAGTGCCAATATCTGACAAAGTCAGTGCAGCGCCACATCACCCTGTACTGTGCTGCTTGGAAATTGGGGATCCTGACCTCCTGGGGTCACTCCCTTGCCAATCTCCAACCTCCAAATGAATCGGCAGGCTAAAAATAGCCTCCCAAAGCCTCTAAAGCCTCAGAGTATCAATCGCCAATCACTCCTGCACAACCCTATTCAGGAGTGAGTCAACCTCCGTCCAATTCTTCTCGCCACCCACTCACTACCACCACCCTTACTGACAACAACCCTGAAGACGATGAATCGCCATGAGACTCAACTCCAGTATCTCGCCAGATGATGATGGGTGCTCCAACTTACCAATCGCTCCAGAGTCTGGATCCAATAGCTCTGATACCAACTGTTATGATTCTGGTTGTTTGTTGTCTGAAGACCAACACTCACTCACATAGACTTCCAGGTATGCCCATACATACACACAAGGGAGAGGATAGGAGTATCACACCACACAGGGAGAGATAAACACAGCGGAAGACTTGACCATGCGATACGACAGGGTACATTGAAAGTGCAATTCACTCCACTCAATCCTCACAACCAGTCATAAAGAAAAGCCGAGCAAAGCACATCCAGTAAACAATGAAACGATGATAGTCCAAACCCAGTTACACACTGTTTATTAAACTCAGAGTCTCGAACTGTCAGGATAACTTCAGAACTCCAGTTTGCTGCTCAGAAATGAGCAGCGCTTCACTCCCCAACCCTGATTAGCACCCGTAACACCCCTAAGCCCCGGAGACATCAAGCGCCACCCAAATACAGCCTCCTGAGGGAAGCGCCACTTTGAAACAGGCCTCTGAGGCCAAGCGCCACTCATAGGATGAAGACGAAGTGTCGGAAGACTTCCCAGGTGGAAGTCTGCAGCAGTTCCACCAAACCCTGACAAGATGACCTCTGAGAAGGAAGTTGCAGCTATGGCTGCAGCACCACCACCCTGGAACCCCACTCCAAAGGAGGGTCTAGCAGGGCACCAATCTCTCTCGCCTTCAGCAGACCTCGATAGCCCATACCTCTTTCAGCCCCTGCGTGCTGGCAGAGTACACACAGGTCCCAGCTATGGCCGGAGCTCCGAAGGTCTGGCTATGCCTGTCTCCTTCCACGTTGAGCCGTCACCACTTCCGGTTCACGCGTAGCGCAGCAGCTATGTACTAGGTACCAACTGCCAAAAGCCCTGAACCAATGTGCCCATCCTATCCATACTACACTAGCCTAGACTCGACCTAGACCGAACTGACTGACCGACCGGTACCGTTTCTGTTTCGGCCTCTTGGCCTCTACCGGACCCGGCTATAGGCTATAGGACCGTCTATCAGAACAGGCCCCCAGGGCCTGTCTGTCCTAGGGGTACCCTGGGCCTGCTATTCGCAGTTAGGGTAGCTGTAGGGAATTCTGTTAGTACCGGGACTGCGTATTTTCCCGAATTTGCAGATATGTCCCTCACGAATTTCCCTCACAGGTAGGTCTCTCGGTTAGCCCTCAGCCAAACAAAATTGCGAATTTGTCCTACCTATGTACAACCTCGACAGAGAGAGGCTACAGGCGACCAGAAAACAGCAAGTCACTCTCCTCCCTCTTAGCACTATCCTACGATCCTAGTAGCGCCCAGTGCTGGAAGACTACTCCTATCGTCACCTACTACGGCTGCAGCAATGCCTGAAGACTGAATGCCAGCCTCCTACGCGGACCAGCTATATAGAGTGCTGGTCCGGCTGGGAGGCTGCCTTCACCAACGTCGAAAGGGGCCAGGCCGTGGCGTCACTCTTCTCCCTCTTAGCGCTATCCTACGATCCTAGCAGCGCCCAGTGCTGGAATACTACTCCTATCGTCACCTACTACGGCTGCAGCATCTCCGAAGGGTGCCACCGTTGAATGCCTGAAGGCGAGTGCCAGCCTCCTAGGGGGACCAGCTATATATAGTGCTGGTCCGGCTGGGAGGCTGCCTTCACCAATGCCAAACGGCACCAGGGCGTGGCGCCCAAACGGTCTGGCGCCTAAAGTTGGCGCCCAAATTCGAAAAGGCCGAATTTGAAAAAGGCCTACCTCGGTCTGGGCGCCTACTAGGCGTCTACTAGAGTTTGGCGCCAAAACAGGTGCAAGGGCCTACCTACTGGGCCTACCGACCTACTGGACTCCCTAGGCCAAACGACATGGGGCCTGAAAAGGGCCCCTTCCTACTCTGAACCGACACAGGGCCCGAAAGGCCCCTACCAAACCCCTTATCCTACCAGGTCGGGCCTTCTAGGGGTGTGGTACTCAATATGCCATTCCCCCCCACCACCCTAAAAGACCGAGCTTACCTGCGAGGGCGGAGCTGTCTGTCAGAGCGAGGGACCGAAGTTCGGGTGGGAGGGGCACGTCGTGAAGCGTCCTTAGCTAGTCGTTGCCGCTCGTAGTGGGCGTAAATCAGTGGCGCGGATGCTTGCAAATCTGCTCGCAAAATCCATCGTGTGTCATCACGATCGCATGCTTTGAAGGTGACTTTGTACTGTCTTGGCCTGTTGTCATACTTGAGATCCGTGATGACGCGGTCGACTTCCTGATGACCATCCATCGACAAAGGGTCTTGCAATTGTCGGCCCGGGAAATCGTCGCTTTTAGCTGGAGTATATGTAGCCAGCTTTGAGGCGTGAAAAAACGGGTGGACCGGTAGATGCGTCAAAATCTCGACCACGAATGAGGGGCAGTCGGGCTCATCACCCGTGGCTGAGCAGATGCTTGCAAATCTGCTCGCAAAATCCATCGTGTGTCGTCACGATCGCATGCTTTGAAGGTGGCTTTGTACTTTCTTTGCTTGTTGTCGTACTTGCGATCCGTGATGACGAGGTCGACTTCCTAATGACCATCCATCGACGGAGGGTCTTGCGATTGTCGGCTCGGGAAATCGTCGCTTTTAGCTGGAGTATATGTAGCCAACTTTAAGGCGTGAAAAACCAGGTGGACCGGTAGATGTGTCGAAATCTCGACCACGAATGAGGGGCTGTCGGGCTTATCGCCCGTGGCTGATGTTACGGTCCAAGGTCCAAACCATTTGGGAGTACCTTGCACGAGATGTCCTGCTCAAGCGCAAACTCTTCCGCGGATACCCAAACAAGGGCACCGACGCGAATAGGACATGGCATGCAACCCCTATTGGCTTGCTGTTCATGCACGCTTTAGCCTTTTGCATGTTTATGCGGGTTATAGTCAACAAGTCCCGATACTTCCGAATAGAGGCGGGAGAGCAAGGGGCGTCAATGTTGGCAGTCCGTGGGAGTAGGAAATGAGTGAAGATACGACCTTTCTAGCCACCGTGGTGCAATTTATGTAAATTCTTCTGTACTTTATTGAATTGATAATTACTTACTAGAATAATTGTACAATTCTATAACTCGAATAGAGTCATGCCGATCGCCGGATGCAACGAAGTGTTGTAAGCGAACTCGATGTCGGGGAGGCGATCAACCCAATCCTTCTGATCCAGACGGATGAGCGTACGACTCATCATTTGAGCGGTTTGATGTGCCCGCTCCGTTTTCCCGCCCATTCATGGATGTCGAGTCGAAGTCGGTTTGATTTCAGTGTCAAAGTCCTTCACGAGAGAAGTCCAAATTGCCGACATGAAGCGAGTGTCACGGTCGCTGACGATGTCTTCCGGGACGTCGTGGCTGCAGATCCAGCCGGTGTTGGCAGTCCGTGGGAGTAGGAAATCAGTGAAGATACGACCTTTCTAGCCACCGTGGTGCAATTTATGTAAATTCTTTTGTACTTTATTGAATTGATAATTACTTACTAGAATAATTGTACAATTCTATAACTCAAATAGAGTCACGTCGATCGCCGGATGCAACAAAGTGTTGTAAGCGAACTCGATGTCGGGGAGGCGATCAACCTAATCCTTCTAATCCAGACGGATGAGCGTACGACGCATCATTTGAGCGGTTTGATGTGCCCGCTCCCTTTTCCCGCCCGTTCGTGGATGTCGAGTCGAAGTCGGTTTGATTTTAGTGTCGAACTCCTTCGTGAGAGAAGTCCGAAGTGTCGACATGAAGCGAGTGTCACGATCGCTAACAATGTCTTCCGGGACGTCGTGGCTCCAGATCCAGTCGGTGTGCAAGAGTCGCGCAAGCTCGGGAGTCGTGGTGTAATACTTGCAAGGAAGACAACGTGCGTACGTGCTTCCGTGAGGATGTCGTCGTGCCCGAAGCAGTCGCGGGGGAACGGGCCGGTGACGTCCATTGCAATGGAGAGGTCGGGTTCCCGCAGGATAGGCAACGGGCGCAATTCGCCGCAAGGATTGCGATTGTGGGGCTTGCTTCGTCGGCAAACTTCGCACGAATTGCAATATCGAGTTACATCGTCGATCGTTCAGTTGACTTCGAAGTGGCCGGCGAGTCGCGAGTCGTGGTACTCGCCGAGAAGACGAGTTCGAAGGCAACGGTCCCGTGGGACGCATAATAAGTCCGTACCTCGCAAGTGGAGAAGCAAGTACCTGTCGGCGATGCGAAAGCGGCTGGCCGGCGGGTGATCCGGCGATAGCTGCGCATAGTGTGTGGCGTGATCCAGATCGGACTGGTAGCCCCGAATGAAATGCCTTTGGAGAGGTCGGCGAGATGTTGAAGTCAAACTAGTCGATGAAGTACATTCATCGTCCGATAGTGCTGCTAACCGTGTCTTGCCTCTTGTAGTAGGTCAACGGGTTGTTATCGGTGACCCATGTGAACCTACGCTGCCCAAGGAGGAAGTGTCGCCATCGCTTGAGAGCCATCAGGAACGGGAGCAGCTCGTTCTTCCTTGCATCATCAAGTGAATTGATGGACGACGCCTTGTGGCTGAAGTACTCCACGAGATGTCAGTCGTCGTCGTCGTGTTGTTCCAAGACTGGCCCAATGCCATAGCCGAAGGCGTCGGTTGTCACGCTTGTTGGCAAGGTGGGGTCGTAGATGCTAAGGATGGGTGCCATGAGCATGGTTGTCTTGAGTGCTTGGAACAACCGGCGCACTTCGTCGTCGAATACGAATGGCACCTTTGGCGATTGTAATCTCGTCAATGATGCAGCGATCCTAGAGTACCCCGTGATGAAGTGTTGGTAGTAGCCTGCCTACCTCATGAATGAGCGAACATCTGTGGTGTTGGTGGGCTCGGGCCATACGCGGATGGCCTCAATCTTGTCCACGAACGGACGGATGCCTTGCGACATCACATAATGGCCCAAGTATTCGTGCTCTTGTCGTGTGACTTCACATTTCTCACGGTCGGCCTTGTACTTGGCTTGTCGTAGCCGCTCCAAGACGGTTCGCAACTGGTCCACATGCTCGTCCAGACTCCGGCTGTACACCAAGATATCGTTGAGGTAGATGAGCACAAATTTGCCCAGCATGTGTCAGAACTCCGTTGTCATGGCCGCTTGGAACGTGGCCAGGGCATTCATAAGGCCGAAAGGCATAACCAGCCATTCGAAATGCCCATATCGCGTTTTAAACGCGGTCTTGTAGCTGTCCTCCCGCCAGATCTTGAGTTTGTGATATCCCGATTTGAGGTCAAGCTTGGAGAAGAATTTAGCGTTGCCCAGCCATTAGAGAAGGTCGTCGATGCACGGAAGAGGGCCAACGTTATTGACGGTTTGCGCATTGAGCTCGCGATAGTCAATGCACAACAGCAAGTCCTTGTTCCTCCTCCGGACGAAGAGAACGGGGGCACCGTAGGGCGAAGACCTAGGCCAAATCCAACCTTTCTCAAGAAGGTCGTCGAGTTGTGCCCGTAGCACACTAACTCTTCCTCGCTCATGCGGTAGATGCAACCACGCAAAGGTACGACCCCAGCCTGGAGAATGATCTCGTGGCGGATTGGCCGATCCGATACGACTCCGTGCGGGGCTTCGAAAATGTCGCCGTAGGTGTCAAGAAGCTCGGTGATGCGTGAATCCGTCAATGCATCCGTCGATGGATTGTCGAAGGAAGGGAGGGTGTGGAGAAGACACAAACACATCTCCTCAACGTCGTTCCGTGTGATGAAGCTCAAATGCTCGCGGCGGACACCACGTGACAGCTGATCGAAGGGTGAGGTGGAGGAACCGTGCGCGAGACTAGTACCCCGTTCCAATCACGAATGTGAACGGTGCGGCGGTAGGAGTTCACCGGGTTGCAACCACGACATGCCCAAAATCATGTCGAACTTGGTGTCCAAAATATCAAAGGACACGACCTCACTTGCATGCGGGGCGAAGTACAAGGGGACAGAACCAATGCACCAGTGGATTGACTTGTGCATGTGATTGTCGGCCAACGTGACTTGTGTGGGCTGCGACTTCCTCTGAACGCGTGGCCCAAGGCCAACTCGTACCATAAAATCTTGGCTCATATAGTTGCGAGTTGCTACGCAATCGATCAAAGCGTTGCAGGTCGCTTCTCCGATTTGAATGCGTATGTACAACAATGGCGCGTCGTTGTCGTCGTACCGTTGTGTCTTGTCTTGAACTCGCGATCGATCTTCGCAAGGTTGTCGTGAAGGTTGACAACCTCTATTCCGGTGTCCATCAACAGAGTTGGTGCCGCTGTCTGCAAGTACTCCCACAATTGTGCCATGAGCGCGTTGCAATGAGGTTTCGACAATCGACCGGTCGGTGGAAGGGGCACCCATTGGAAGTCCGCGATCGTCAACGGTTCGAGTTCCTTTGCAGTTTTGAAAAGCGAAATTCGTCACAAAGTCTTGACCATGACGTCGAGTCCCCGGTGAACGTTGGCGGCGAAGCTGCCGAATCGGTTGCCGATGGTGATGAAACACTGCATGTGGTGGAGTCTTGCATGTCGAGTGGCTGGTCCAACAGTGGGGCCAAGTGGACAGCGTAATCCTCGTAAGCGTACCGAGGACTTGCGACATCTTCGTTCTCCCCAAATGTGTAGGAGGGCGCTAGCAAGGCGTCCTAATCTGGCAGAGTGAGAGGGGGAGTTGCCTCACCTCCCGCGTGGCTCAGTTTCCCGAGCTGGTTCTAGTTCGAACATCCTCCTTGGATTGATCTTGGCATAGGGAGGTCTTGTGCTTGGTGCTGCTGCACCAATAGCAGCAGCCATAGCGGCTGCGCAACTTGTATTCGACCTCAGTCAAGCTAAACTTGACCCATGGTACTGGTTGTCCGTTTCCGGCCGGCGATGTTGTTTTCGGCTTCCCTTTTCCACGGGATTTGTTGTTGCTTCGCGGCTGGACAACAGCCACCTGATGTCCCTCACATGATGGTGGGGTGGCTAAGGGGTCTTCCACAAGTTCGTCCGATTGGACTGCAGCAATTGGCTGCAGACGCTGACCAAATTTTCCTTTCTCCACACACGCCGGTTGTAACACCGATTTACTGTGTGGTGCTGCCCAGTGTGTCTTGATGATTGCACGGGCCTTGTCGGTGATTTTGGCGAAGGTCGTGTACTTTTCGCGATCACCGAGAGTCAAGCTCAAGGCGGCACACGACTGATTGTAGAACTCGCGGCGCAGATGCGAACATGGCAAGTCAAGATCGGGTGTTGCCACAATCTTTTGCCATTCCGTGAACCAGTCGCGTGTTGGTGTATTGCCTTGAATCATGGCGAAGAGGCGGTTGATGGCAATCGTCGGGACGTCGACGATAAACAGTTTCTTCCATTCCTTCGTCAGGTCTTCCCATGAGATCTTGGTCGGCGACCACGGCGTCATGGATGGTTGCCATGTGGTTAACCAGATCTGGCATCCACCCGTGGCGTTGAGGTACAACGCCGAGATGTACAAGTAGTCGGGGACCCAATGAATCCGACTCTTCGTCGTAAAGGACTGCCACCAAATAACTGGATCCTGTAGCGTATAGCCGTCAAACTTCTCGATCCGGAACGTTGGCATTGTACTGCCGCGAATGCACTGGTGCTGCCATCGGTGGCGGGCGGCTGTTGTAGTTGTTTAATCTCCACCTTCAAGGTGTCGAGCTGCTCGCTGATGGTGGCTGGTGCGGCAAAAGTGTTGATGTCGCCGAGCATTGCGAGTACGTGGTCGAGTCATTGCTCCAACTGGCGGGCTGAGACTGCATTGCTGGGTTCACCAGCCTCGGGTCTTGCTGCTGCTTGCTCCAAGTCCTGAACACGGGTATGGAGTGCCCGTGTGGCATCCTCGTGCAGATCCTTGTGGTTCCGCACTGCCTATCCGAGATTCTCCAGTTCCTGGTGTTGTTTCTCTAACTCGGACTGCAGTTGGTTACAACTGTAAACCAACCGAGTCACGAGTTTCGAGAGAAACTCCTTGCGTTGCTCTTCCGGTGTTGCGTCGTCATGGCCCTCGGATGGTTCAAAGTGCCACAACTTGAGCCTGTCGACGCTGGCGGCTTCGTGCTGCTGCAGCAGGTCTCGGGCCTGCTTGCGACGGGCCTGGGCATCTGCGTCAGCTGCGGCCTGAAGCTGCTGCTTTTCAGCTGCTGCCGCTGCTTCAGCCTGTAGGCGGGCAGCCTCGGCTTCCGCTTGGCGCTGTTCCTCAGCCTCCATCTGCACGAGCTGATCTTGGAGCCGCTTGCGGAAATCGGCAATGGACTCGTCAGCCAGTTGGCCTGGCATGCCCAAAACTGAAGCCGGCATGATGACCGAGCACTGCTGACGTGGCACTTCGATGTGGCACTGTGGATGTGGTGCTGCTGCTCACATGGCACTGCTGCTGATGTGACACTGCTGACATGGCACTGTTGCTGATGTGTCACTGCTGACGTGGCACTGCCGCTGATGTGACACGGCTGATGTGGCAATGCTGACATGGCACTTACCAAACCGAGAAATATGACAAGGGGCTGGGTGGGAGGGAAACGCAGGTAGGCAAGCAAAAACTGCACTTTCCATTCACAGTCCTAATCAACAGAAAAAAAAAAAAAAGGAGAAAGGATTCTTTTTTTGTTTTTTTTTTTTGGTTTTTTTTTTAATATCTGTCGATCTGATAACAGAGGCATTTTCGGAGTACGAGTCAGATCTAGGCAAGGCTCGCAAATTTTCGAATTTCCAAAAAAATGCAATTTTGAAAAAAAAACGAGAATTTGTGCGAAGTAGAATGGAGGTTCGAATTTCAGAAAAGAATAAATCAAGGTTCCAAGGAAGTGACGAACTCCCTAACCTAATTAACCTAAATGCCCTGATCCGAACCCGAAATTTCCGAAGATTTCGGGATTTCAAAAATTTCGGAATCCGAAGTTCGCAAAATCGTGAAATTTGCGGAATTCCGGATTTTGCAGAATCGCAAAATTTGCAGAATTCCAGATTTCGCGGATTCACGAAATTTGCGGAATTCCGAATTTGTAACTTCAGAAAAGAAAAAAAATTTGCAGGAAGTTGACAAATTCCTACTTGATTAACCAATTTGTCAATCAATCAATCAATCAATCAATCAATCAAGCTGGCTCTTTGATTGGGCAGATCCTCTGATTGAGGAGAGACGGCTAACGGAGGCCTCAATTTTCCGACCACTTGCCAGGTCATTTACAACATGCAAAATTCACTCATTTCAGTTTTCAGGATTTTTAGGATTTTTCAGGGCTAGTCGAAACAGTCAAAATGATCTCCAATGCACATCTCAGAGTTGTGAAGGGGTTAACCAGGGCTGAAAAGTGGGGGTCCCTGTTAACCGCTTATCTCTGAATCCAAATGTCGTCAAATCCCAAAGTCACAAATCTCTCTCTCTCTCTCTCTCTCTCTCTCTCTCTCTCTCTCTTGTAGTCTGTCGATACTGAGAAGTCGCGTAGCTGGAGGGTGAGGAAGAAGAAGAAGAAGAAGAAGAGCTAACCTGTGAAAGGTGGCGCCTTGCTGCAGGTACACCGAAGACGAAGCTGGAAAGCTCCCAGGTAAGTCCCCTGACCTCCGCTACTCTCCTCCCTCTTAGCGCTATCCTACGATCATAGCAGCGCCAAGCGCTGGAAGGCTACTACTATCGTCACCTACTACCGCTGCAGCATCTCCCGAGAGTGCCGATGCTGAATGACTGAAGACTGAATGCCGGCCTCCTAGGCAGACCAGCTATATATAGTGCTGGTCCGGCTGGGAGGCTGCCTTCACCAATGCCGAACGGCGCCAGAGCGTCGCACCCGAACGGCCTGGCGCCTAAAGTTGGCGCCCAAATTAAAAAAGGACGAATTTGAAAAAGGCCTACCTCGGCCTGGGCGCCTACTGGGCCTCTACCGGAGTCTGGTGCCAAAACGGGCGCCCGGGCCTACCGACCTACCGGCCTACCGGACTCCCTAGCCCAAACGACATGGGGCCTGAAAAGGGCCACCCTTCCTACTCTGAACCGACACAGGGCCCGAACGGCCCCTACCGAACCCCTTATCCTACCTGGACGGGCCCTGCAGGGCCCCGTGTGGTACTCAGTATGCCACAGCACTCCAGGACACAAACAAAGAAAATAGCAGACAGCATGAAACACACTGAAATGCAAGTGTTCTGGGCTGCGGCCCCTAGCAAGCCTAAGTGAAGGTGGGCCTGAATATCCACATGACGCCTGTTTTCTACATTTTTCCATATGTGGGTACTCAGACAGTTGCAGCACGCCAGTTCATTACAGAGTAACGTGAGCCTCCCGGCTATTCCAGAAGCAAAAGGGCTGCGCTGTACGGTTGAGTCAAGAGCTCAGGTGGTTGCGCCCTGGGCACACACTGTGTGAGGCCGACACATCACGGACTGGCTACGGGCCAATGAGGAAGCAGCATTGTCGTCGCACGTGCCGTGAGCCAATGAGAATAGTGCAAACACTTGGGGGCTAGATGGCTGCCTGAACGTGCCTAACTGCACAAGGCCCAGGCCAGTATCTGAAACTGGGCCTCGGCTCAGACACTTGGGGCCAGAGGCAAGCTACTAGGCCCTCCACACGCCTGGACAGGCCAGCCAGCAGCGGAAAGTGTGTACCCCATGCAAGGGCATTCTGGCCTTGGCAGGCAATGCGGACACACTGCTGCATTGCTGTGCTTGTGTCAGAATGGGTGCTACTGGTTGGACATGCACACGGGCGCTGAGGTGAGGGGCGCTGCTGAGGCAGCGGGCGCACAGCAGCCATAGCCGGGCTGCAGTGGCGCAGGCAGGTGATGGCGATGGTGGTCTTCGGGTAGGAGGCACATGCAGAGAGTGGGGGTGAAGGTGTGATGAGGGGAGGAAGAGAGAACGTACCTGGTGTATGCTGGTGGTCGGCATTGGTGTTGACATCACGTACATTGGTCTTTGACGTGTAAATAGGCTGAGTATAGTAGGCTGGGCACCGGGCGCCAGACAGTAGGGGCGACATTGGATACAGTGTTGGTGTGACCAGAGAGCATCGGCATTGACACTCAAGTTCATTGTATTGCTGTTATTTGGATGGAATCTTGGTGCATTGTGCTCTTTGCTTGGTACATGACTATCTGGACTACTTTGTGATTTTGCAACTTGGTTTTTTGTCTATCGCTCCCGCTCATATTCCTCGCAGAACACGTTCTTTTTTTCCTTGTTTTCTTCTTCTTTTTTCATGGGCTGCTGCAGAGCAAGGCAAAGGGAGCGCTGAGGGATCCATCGCCCAAAAAATAATAATAATATCGCATAGCCCGATGGACCATGGATAATTTTTTTAGAAAAAGCCGAGAAAGGTACGAATTCTTTTGCCTTTTCATGTGCAGTTTGTTCTTTTCTTCCCTCTTCCGAGAAAAGGTATGAAAACATTATTTTGCCTTTTCCTTTGCAGTTCATTCTTTTCTTCCTTTATTATAGCTTTTTCCGCGGCCTCTTTCATTTCTTTAGGTCCCCCTTTACTGTACCTCTCACGTACAAGGCTCGCCACATTGGCGTAGTTGACCGCAAGCTGCCTCTATCCTGCATGCCATAACAGCCAATTTGCACGCTGTGAAAAAGAGGCACAGGGGGGATAAAGAGAGGAAATATCAAAAGAAGACGAAGCATTGCATGACAAAGGGAGTGTGGAATAAAGGTGAGCGCATAGGGAAGAATACGAGAAGACTTGAAGGAAGCGCACGATACTGATGAAAGCATAGGGAAGGGGAGGGTGTCAGTCTGTCCTTGACAACAGAGTGGACATGAACGGCAGGGATTAGGGATGTGATGGCACAGCAGACCTGGCTGAGCATTCTCAGCACAAAAGTTGTGACGACAGCTGGCGTAAAGCATGCCCACCTAACACTTCCGAGGAATGGCATGTCCTTGGCAGGCCCACGGGAAAGGAGGAGGAGCATCACGGACGAGACCATGCATTCACTCCAACGTCTCTGGTCACATATGATGCCTGAATGTGGAGGGTGCCTGCAGTCAGGACGGGAGGGGCATCACACTCCATGCACAGATGCAGAAACCCTGGCAATGTAATATTCATGGCTTTCCTAGGTATGCTTTCTGGCTGTGGCAGACGTTTCTACATCTCAGGGTTATGGTGCCGATCTGGAACGGTGATCAAGGTGGACTATCACTTACAGTATCATCTGTGACGGGATGTTGCAGATTGTCGAGGGTTCAGCCTACTGGTGAGTCTATGAAGTCCAACGGAAGATATCACAGCCCCTCATCTCTACGGTTTACGAGGCAGTTCTCTGCCAGGTGAAGAGGGTAAGCACCCTAGTCAAAGCTCTGCAGTCTGGTCAGCACCTGACTTACCCCCCAGTTTGTCCATATGTTAGGTGTCCACCGGAGCCACCTGGAACAGGTGTTAAGGTGGACTACCGCTAACCATATCATCTGAAGGGACTCAACAGACAGTCGAGGGCTCAACCTACTGATGAGTCAATGAAACTCTCACGGAAGAGTCCTTTTCTCCCTTTCTGCCTACGGTTCAAGGCGGCGGAAGTAAACACCCCAATCAGTCAGAAGCTCAGCAGTCCTACTGGTGCATCATTGAAAGTCTCGCGGAAGTGTCCTTCCTTCCTTTCTGCCTGCGGTTCAAGGTGGAGGAAGTGAACACTCCAGTCAGAAGCTCAGCGGCGGTCTAGTCATCTAGCTTACCCTTTGCCAGATCAAAGACCATCCATGCGGAAAGAACTGATTTATCGACACATATATTTTCCACTCACACCCGAGTCTCAGATGAAAGGGAGAAGAGAGTTATGAAACGGCTTCACCCAGTTAACCCAACATTTGTAGACACAGAGATTCGATCCCTAGACCTGTGCCCAAACCCTGTACATTGACCCTGTGTGCTGAGTGAGATTCGATCCCTAGACCTACCCTGTACCCTGTACATAGGACCAGTGATCTGCGTGAGACTCGATCCCCAGGTCTGTAGATTAGGAGTTAGGTCTGTTACCGTTAGGCTTAGGAAGGTCTGTTCTAGAAGTCTCTATCTGAGTCTACTGAGGCCTAGAGTCTGTCTGTAAGTCTGTAGGCTCTAGAAGGTCGTAGGTCCCTGTAGGCCAGTCCAGTCAGCAAGTACCAGGGGTAGGGGCTGCACGTGGGGAAGGTTCTGGACCACGCTGTGGGTTCCACACGTTTTGGCCCACAGGGCCAAACGTCTTGAAGCTTCCCTGGGCCACACGTTTTGACCCAGGCCCACACGTTTTGAGGCAGGCCCGGGTACCTCCGAAGAGGTAGAAATAAAAAGGCAGCGTCCAGCCATTCATTCATTCGCCTGTGTGCCATGCGGACGAGCTGCCTTGGTATCTTGTGCGTGGAGGACTGCCGGTGCCTGGAGAAGAAGTGGGCTGTGAAGAAGACAGCGGCCATAACGAACCAGCGAGGGAGACACCGGCGGCCATAGCTCAGAGGAGGAAGACAACGGCGGCCATAGCCGCCCAGCTGTTGGTGTCGAAGGAGTGTACAGAGTGCGTGTGGCTGTGTAATGTGGACATTCAGGGTGATCCTCATACGTGCGTGCATGCGAGAGTGAGGGAGAGTGAGGCTGGTGGTAGAGACAATGTTCGGCGGCCATAGCCGCAAGTTGTACAGTTGATTCAGACTGAGTTTAATACAAGTTCATTGTTGTTTCTGAATTGGAAGAGTTCGGTTTTGCCATCGGTTCTCAAGTGTGCATGTTGTGAGCAATTCTGAAGTTGAGTCTGATTGCAGTTACCACCAGGACTCATACGCCAGGATTCTCTATCCAATACAAGATGGATGATTATTGTTTTGAAGTTTGAGCTTGTCTTCTTGATGGACGATGCTTCACTCAATCTTCAACTCCACTCATACGCCAGGATTCTCTATCCAATACATCATGCTCACACCAGAAGACTACTGTTTTGTTTGACATCATCATGTGTGAGTATTGTCTCTGCACTTCTGTGTTCCCCATGTTCGTAATGTCAGGCTGTTCTCCTCGAGGGCAGGTGAGTTGGCACACAGTTGACTGGTTGCATCCACCCACCCTAACTGAAGCACAGGGAAATATCATGCACAGCAGCTCCACACTCACATTTAAAATGTCAATGGCACAAATTGTCGAATTCAACAAAACCAATTAACCTGATTCTGCATTCTGCACTCACATATCACTTGAAAGAACATCCAAGAAGTAAATAAAATGGTGCATTCAAAAAGTACCTGCAGCAATTTGCCATCTGCCACCATGGACCGGAATCCCAAGCGTTCCTGAACACGCATGAACAACGATCAGCCCATTTGTGAGCAGTACATTCAGCTGCATCCCAACAAAACAGAGTCAAAACAACTCAGACCGAAAGTATACAACGAAAGCAGATCATAAATGGCTTGGCAGCTAACAAAGACCACATACCTCGTAGGCAAGAACGATATAGTCAATACAGGAAACACTTGACCAGAAAAACACATGATACAACAAGAACAGTTTTCTACAGCTCAAGAGCAAATAGGTTTATACTCCAATGACCCAATACGACAAGACAACCGTTTTAGAACTCGAGAACTAAATGCAAAGGGTCCCACTTTTACCCAAAAAGATCCTGCTTGCTTGTCTTTATAGCTTCAAAATTCATGCATACATCACACTCAAGATCCACAGTGCACGCGGTAACAGCACACTTGGAACTTATTTTTACAACTGGAAATGATCTACACAGGTTCCCAAGCTTGCGGCCATGGCCACCAACAACAGCAACAACAAGCAGAAAAGTCTCTCTCTCTCTCTCTCTCTCTCTCTCTCTCTATATATATATATATATATATATATATATATATATATATATATATATATATATCGTCAAATAGAACTGCCCGGTAAACCGTAGGCATATACATATCATCACAAACAGAACTGCCCGGTAAACCGTAGGCAGAGAGAGAGAAGAGGACAACAAACGAGGGGCTATATATATATATCATCACAAACAGAACTGCCCGGTAATATATATATATATATATATATCGTCAAATAGAACTGCCCGGTAAACCGTAGGCAGAGAGGGAGAAGAGGACAACAAACGAGGGGCTGTGACAAACTGTTTCGTCGGAGTTTCACCGACTCATCAGGAGGCTGAACCCTCAACAGTCTGTAGAATCCCCTCACTGATTACACTGTAAGTGATAATCCACCTTAACCAAAATCAAAGTAGACTATCACTCACCCACACCAGATGGAAAACTCTACATATATATATATATATATCCACACACACACACACACACACACACACACACACACACACACACACACACACACACACACACACTCTGCTATCTAAAACTACACTCAGGTCCTGCGACCACTCTCTGAATGAGCTCGCCACTCTCTTCCTCACTGCAGTGATGCACTATGGCTATGGCTGGCCTCCTTGTTGTGCATGTGCCTGTGCCTCCGGACCCTTCCATCCAGTCCCTGCCGCGGCAGACAGATTCCGTCATTTGTGGGCCTTCCCCGGGCCCAAGCCTCAACTGCTCAACTGGACCAGGACTTGACAGGTAGCCACTCCCTAGCTACTGTCCCCACTCTCTTCCTCGCGACAGTGCTATACTACGGCTATGGCTGACCTCCTTTTTCTGCATGTGCATGTGCCTCCCACGTGATTCCGGACCCTTCCTGTGCCAGTCACTGCTGCAGCAGACACAGACTTGGCCTGTTGTGGGCCTTCCTTGGGTCCGAGCCGCAACTGGACCAGGACTCGACAGGTGGCAGCTCCCTAGCTACTGACCCTTGGTGAATCTCTATTTTGTCCAGTACAGTGCCTACCAGAGACTTCTAATTAGGCCCTAAAGTCATGTAGAAAATTACTGAAAACATCAGACATGCACAGCTCAAGATGATAGAGCATGCTGATGGGCACCACATACCTTTGAAATTCACAGCTGGTGAAGCGTCAGATGGCAATACAAGACCTGGAAGCTGGAGGAGGATAGGTAGTTCCCCACAGAGCAACTTTGTCACATTCCGTCTCACATAGTCTCACACCATGAGCTGGCACGTAGGGGGATTTGTGAGTTTGACAGGCAGCTGCTCCTGATGCTGGCATTTTCGTCTCAACCTGATGAACCACTTGTTAAGCAAAATCAGGAGAAGTATCTCAGCTCATGCTGAAGAGGATAGCTCATGGCAAACCGCCACTGCGAACTTTCTGTAGCCAGGATAGTGAATGGCAAACCACCACTGGAAACTTCCTGCAGCCTTATAGGCATCACTGCTTTCACAAGACAGCTTCAGCTAACAGTACAACTTGGAGGACCTTGAATTTATGCCGGAGGGAGTGAAAGGATCCACAGGCTGCTGCAGTACAGCCCCGGTACCATGTCCCATTTTCTTTTTACCAAATCTGTTATTACTTCTGAGGGCAAAGGAACAAATGCTGCATACTTGTGAGACAGTCCACTATGACCATGACTTGCGTATTCCCATTTCTACTTTCGACCTTGGCACCGAGGAAGTCTAGAGATACAGACTCTCGAAGTCCTGATGGGATAGGTAAAGATCGTAGCAGGCCTTGTGGAGCCTGATCCATAATCTTGTACATACGGAAAGATCTTAGCAGGCCTTGTGGAGCAGGCCTTGTGAATTCATAGTCTACCTTCACCACTGCTTGTAAGAAATAGCAACCCATCATCCGTGAGGTTTTTCCTTTACCTTTGCTATCACCACTCTATACATGGGATCTGATTCATAGGAACCTTCAATCTTCTGTTGCAACCCTTCCCAGGATCTAAGTAGTGATTATCCCAAAGAAATCTGCTCTCCTGGACAACTCATCAGCGCCAACATTATACTTCCCTTTAACTGTTGGGGATTGCGGATTTGAACCCGGAACCCACCCAATTATCTGTTCTATTTCAAGTGCAATAACTCAGCTCAAATCATGCAATAGTCGTGGGATATGGGTCATCATTTTGGTCTAGGGGCCGGAATTGGGGTCAACGGCCATGCCCAAGTCATGAAATTGCCTGAACCAAGGCCTGCTACTGTGGAGTACCCGAAGCAAGGCCTAAACTGGCCTTCAGAGGCCCAACGTGCAACAGTTGACCCTGGAAAGTCAAAGGTCAATAGCAGCTCGGAAATTCAGCCTCACGACTCAAAGTCAACATGGACCCAGTCCAGGCCACCGATCAGACACACACACTAAGCAGTTTGCAGGTATCTGTCCAGATTCGAGTCCAAGTGGGAATCTACGACTGTATGGGATCCAGGCCATTGGCTGCGAGTCCATCCAGGCCATCGGAACTGAGAGACCGCAGGCTGCTCAGCGGAGTCAACACTATATGTTGACCCAGCCCCTGCTGACCGACGTTCAGTCTTGCGCTTGTTTCTTGACACTGGCTTGACGCTGGCTGGACACTGGCTAGACGCTAATTTGACGCTGACTTAACGCTGGCACTACGCTGATGCGACGACGAGAGACTGCTACTGCTTGGGTGCTGGCGCCTTCCCTGCCTATGGCGCCAGCTGGACACTCAATTATGCTGACGTGGCTCTCGCCGCACTGTCTACAACATTGATGGGATGCTGGCGAGGAGGAGGGGGATCAGGGCTGTGAGATTCGTTGGTCGTAAGGAAAGCTTACCTGTCTGTTTTTGTGTCGACAGTGCGCATTGCTGTTCGTCTTCAGAGGAGTCTGCACCATGTGCGCCATGATGAGATCTGTTCGTTGTCTGAGCATGTCAGAGGAGACTGTTTGCTGATGTGGCGAGCAGGGGATGCCCGAAGGAGGAGTGGGCTAGTGAGGGAAATCCATCTACTGAGCTGATGGGTGCTTTCTCTTCCACCCTCTAAGTCTCTTCTCCTTCCCATCTGCCTCTTCTCTGGTCACGAGACATTGGGCTACTTGATTATATGTATTATTTCCGAGACATTGAAACTGCGCTAAGACATTTTGTGTTCTGACATTGACAAGCTTTCCATCTGACTGGGTTCATTACAATTTGGCATCGGAGCGATCTCCTCCACTCCGCCATTATCTGCTGATGCACGCGGTATCGCACAGTGGTATCATAATCGCGCGTTTGATTGCGCGCTTTGCTTGCCTTGATATATCACGTTGTTGAACACGTGCGCGTTTTTCTATCGCGCACCTGACAGCTTCGCGCGTGAGACTTCCTACCACGCATGCATGTATCTGATGATGATGATGATGATATGATGACGACGTGGACCTGACAACGTTGGCGAGATATTGCTGACGTGGCGCTGGGCAACCAGCGAGATCGAGAGAGAGAGAGAGAGAGAGCTGCTGACGTGGGTTCAAGAGTTGCGCTGCCTACATGGCATGACGAGCAGGTGCTGACTTGGCACTTACCAAAGTGTCGTGACTTGCCTGCTGACGTGGCATCTCCGAAGAGGGAGCGACACACCAGGTTGAAGCGGCATATTGAAGTCGACGTTCCAGTGATCACATACGGATTGGGCAGTCTCTTGCTGCTTACGTGGCTACCAAGTACCTCCACTCTTGACAGCCTCACTCGCCATTGATGCTGGTGTTGCACCTCTCTTGATGATGTGTCACTTTGGCTTGATTGGAGTGTGACACGTGTCAGATATGACTTATGCAAGGAACCCGACTGTTCATCACTTGCTGGAGTGCATCAGATCACATGCATACACACAGATTTCACAGATTGCGAAGTCTCACACAAAACCCAATAGAAGATGAAATGAGGACCAGGAAGCTCAACTCAATTATCATAACCAGATTTAAGAGAGGAATTTCATGAGTCCAAAAATGTATAGCGCTGAACAGAGTTACAAATCTTCT
>BFEA01000695.1:90953-114471 GCA_003427395.1 Chara braunii | reverse complement strand
TATGGATGTGACATTTGTCTCAGGAACTTTGTCTTTTGGGTTGCTGCTCGTGAATTTAAGTTCTGGCCGACAGGGCCCCTCGCTGTTGGGGTACTGATCTGGGGTCTAATTTGTAAAGGCCGTTTTACTCTCGCCGGCCTAATTTCAAGTCCTCTGAGAAACCCTTATCTGTCCACAATATTGAGACCTCTTCTTGCACTTTGATAGTAAGATACTACGTTCGGTGCAGTTTCAATTAGCTCTTCCCTAGTAAACCAGCGGTCTTCACTTGGATCTTGATATGCAAATCTGACTTAATATTGTCGCTGAGGTCTACCTCTACGTCCAGTCTGGATAGTACTTTCAGCAACAATCTAATCAACATCAAATTTCCCATCCATACTTGGAGGAATTGCTGACCTTCAACTGGGAAACAGTTCGTTAGTTACACAAGGTAAGAGCTTTGACGCGTGGAACACTGGGTAGGTATGCAAATGTGGAAGTATCTCAATAACATAGGAGGGTCCATCTACATCCCCTATTACATCCAAAACTTGCCACGGTCCTTTGTAGGCAGGTAACAATTTCTGAGATATGTTTTGCTCAGGGATAAATTCTTTCGATTTCACCCAAACCAGATCACCTACAACAAACTGAGAAGGTCTCCTAAGCTTATTGGCCTGTTCAATCATTTAATGCTGGGCTTTGATTATATTCTCCTTTACCTTTTCTAAATCTTTCTGCTACTGTATTGCGAACTCTCTGGTTCCTGGCGGAAGTTTATGTGCTCTATCCGGGTTTAGACAATCTATAGGTCTGCGAGGACTCCATCCCAAATGTAACTCCATCGGAGTTCTGCAAGTAGACAAGTGCAAAGAGTTATTATAGGCACTAGCAACTTTGGGCAAATGTTCATCCTAGTCAATCTGATCGGGACGAATGTCCATACGCAGTGTCTGCTGCAAAATCTTGTTCATTTGCTCAGTCTGCCCATTTGTCTCAGGGTGTCGGCCTGATGACATTGTCAGTTTAGAGCCGTAGACATTCACTAGTTGCTGCCAATTTCACTAGTGAATCGAGAGTCTCTGTCACTAACGATAGTCAAGGGATGACCGGAGTCCTTTACCCAGTGGTTAAAGAATTCCCGAATTACTAAGTCAAATTTAGCTTCCGCAAGCAATGCTACAAAAACAACAAACTTGTTGAATTTATCAACGATTACCACTTTTTTCATTCCTGCTTTTCACCTTAGTGTCCATGAAATCTATGGACACAGAGTCTCCAGGACCTGTTGAGATAGGCAAGGGCTTCAATAGACCAAGGGGAGGCTGCATGGTGCTTTTGTTCCGTTGGCACAGTTGACAGCCTTGCACATATGCAATACAATCAGATTTCATTTGAGGCAAGATATAAGAACGCAAGAGATTAGCGTAGGTTTTCCTTCATCCGAAATGGCCATGGCATTCCCCTAAGATCACATTTTTTATCTCTTCCTTGTTTGGGATACAAAGCCTATCATGCACATCAGTTCTTTCAAACAACAGTCCTTGGGTTACCCGATAGTTAGGAAACACGTTTCAACATAGCCCCATAAACAAGATCAGTGGAATAAGCATTCCTAATCTTATCTTGTAAATTGGTGCCTATGTCTAAATACGTTACAATACCATCGAAGAAATCAGATTTTCGACCTAATGCGTCAGCAACAACGCTATACTTACACTTTACTGGCTTTAGCTCAAAAGTCATACTGATTGATTTCCACAGCCCACCTGGTCAGTTTAGGTGTCATTCGGGTCTGCATCTTTAGCCAGCGAAATGTCTCATGATCTGAGTACAGTTTGAAATGGCGACCTAGGTGACAATGACGCCAATGATCCAAAGCTTCTCGGAGTGCGTATAGCTCTCTTTCATACGTAGAAGCGGCGACTTTCTCACTAGGTAGTCGTCGGGACATAAACTCGACAGGCTTGTATCCATTTCCGTCATCTTGCTGAAGTACAACACCTATCTCGTACTGACTGGCATCGGTAGTAACAACAAAGGGCAAAAAAGGATCAACAACTTTCAAAACTGGATAGTTAATCAAACATTTTTTAGACGTTTAAATGAAGACGTACAATCTTGGTCCCACTTCCAGATCGTTTCCTTCTTCAACAGTTTGCGATGGGGAGCAACAATTATCGTAAAGTGTCTTACGAGTTTACAATAGTAGTTAGCCAATCCAAGGAACGATCGTAGTTCCGTCAATGTACGTGGGTTGGGCCAATCTCGAATAGCTGCAATTTTTGCGTCTTCCGGTTTGATACCATCCCCGTGTATAACGTGCCCCAAATACAATACCTGACGCTTTGCCCACTCACACTTCTTAGGGTTTAACTTCAACTTTGCCTCGCGCAATTTATTTAGCACAAGTCGAAGGTGCTCACAATGTTCACTTAGACTTTTACTAAAAATCAAAATATCATCAAAATATATAACAACGAATTTATCAAGCCATTCACGAAAAAGTTCATTCATCGTCCCCTGGAAAGTTGCAAGTGCATTAGTAAGACCAAAGGGCAACACAATGAACCCATAGTGCCTATACCTTGTACGAAAAGCAGTCTTATATTGGTCTTCTGGTTCTACCTCAATCTGATGGTAGCCAGACTTCAAGTCAATTTTCGTGAAGTACCTGCTACCTCGAACTCGATCCAACAAATCATCGATCATGGGTAATGGCTCAACACTTTTAATAGTTATATCATTTAACCTTCTATAATCAATACACATGCCGACCCCGCCATCTTTCTTCAGCACAAATAACATTGGCTCACCATAGGGTGAGGAACTAGGTCTAATCTTGGGTGACATCTTTCTATAATCCCTTTTCCAGCATTTCATCGAGGTGAGTTCGCAGTTCACCTAATTCCTTCGGTGACATTCTGTAAATTGGGCCCTTTGGAATATGACTTTCAGGAATAATTTCAATGCGATGTTTGATAGGTCGTTCTGCCACATCGCTTTGGGCCTCTGCACATCTGCGAATTCTTTCAGAATTTTCTCAACTTCTGAGGACTTTGCCTCTTCCTTATCTTCACCTTCCTTGACTGGCCGCACATATGCCACAAATACTTGATCATATAGATTATACTTCTTTACATGGCGGGCAAACGCGGGGGCACTCATACAACAATGAACCAAGCCTTTTTTCCACCTTGCGAACTAGGGAGCTAACACTCATGGTCCCTTAGCTTCACATCCGCATCTGTAGCTTCCCCCCAATCTATACCTAAGAGAATATCAAGAAGGAGACTATCCCCCCAATCTATACCTAAGAGAATCTCAAGAAGGAGACTATCTTCCACCAAGAGAGTCAGAGAGTGGAGAACGCGTTCCACCTTCCCCTCTGCCTCGAGCCGAAAGTATGTCTGAATCCCCTCAACATATTTATCCTATACAATCTCATTATTGTTCGCTAGTTTACTTACTACGGGTTTTTTCCAACTGTTTTACCTTTAGCCCGAGACACAGCTTTTGCATGCCTTTCTTACTAATATAATTGTGCGTTGACCCACTATCAATCATACCGCCTACTCTTACTTTATTCACTTCTAGATCTGCGATAATTAGCTGCCCTTTCCGTTTTTTCATTTCGACCCAGGCTTTGCGACGAGTGGCCAACTCATCACCCATACCTGCGAGGGATCCACCTAGAGAGGTACATATACTACCTCCCTCTGAACAACTGACAATATAGAGATCGTTTGTCTCTTTAGTTTCTGCCACAGGAACCTTCGAATGGGAGGATGTCAGTCTGCTTACATCTGAAGTTCCTGTAGAGGCAATTGAAACCCCTACTGGTTGTTTCCTTTTGGTTGTTTATAATCTGAGCAGAAGGGAACAATGTGGTTGGGGTAGCCACATTTGAGGCACTGATCGGCGATTTTTCTATCTTGCCATTGTTGCCAACTTTTTCTGTAATCCCTAGCTTTTCCCAAGGTTTGCCTTCCGGCAAGCCAGGATGGGGTGGATACGGACGATCCCAATTCCCATTCCACGTGCCTCTTCCTCTTCCCCATGTGGAGTTGGGTCCTCGGCCACCTTGTGATGGATCATTGCCCCTTCCTCCCGCGTAGTAGCTTCCTTCGCAACCACCCCTCTGGGTGTCGGGTCCTCTTCCTCCACGACCGCGGCCTCCTTTTCCTCTGCCACGGCCTCTTCCTTGTCGCCCTTCCCCGCGGGCTGCAACGGCCACGTAGTCCCCCTCCTGAACTACAGATCCGTTGTGTGCATCTCCCTCCAGACCATAGTCTATTTGATCATAGGAGAGAGTTTCGACACCTCCTTCTTCAAAGGTCAGAAGAAGGTTGTCTTTCCCAGGAATACTTCCTAAGATGGTACGGTTTTGCGATTTCTTGCCGGCTTGCAAATGTTTCCAATAATGGCAGTAGTTTGCCTCCGCCAAGAAACCGGCATGATCTAATGTGATTTTGCTAAACTTCTCATAAGTCCTTCTCTCTTCCTTGGTACGGGGATATAGTTGAGTGCGGAGAGGATCGGGTAGTGCTCTAGCAATGTTGTTAAGAATCTGCGTCGGGATGAGTCCATGTTTAGCGCATTGCAAAAGTTCATCCATGGTAGATTTAAGTGCGGATACACTTTTCCACTTCCTATCCGCAATATTCGGGATTAGCATTTCAGTTCTTCGGGCTAAGTTTCTTTAAATCGTTCCCAGACCGCTTTAAAAAAAACTTCAGTACGGGTTTGTTGGGAATACTCTACCATAGACTGAGAATTAACTTCTTTTTGCAGGGAGATTGCAAAACTCATTGCATCTCTGGCCATATACGAACTGGCCATGAGAACTCTGTCCCAATATGGTATACGCTGCCCATACACGTAGGACTCAACCACAACAATCCAACGTAAAACACTTTCTTTCTTTTTGTCGGTGTATGTCAACGACACTTTTACTTTTATCTTTCCGACTTCCCCTGCATCTTCTTGTAGCACGCCCTTCTTCTTCCTATCTCCGTCTCGATCACCTTTTCCATCTCCTCCATCTCCTCCGCCACTACTTACCAATTTCTCAATCATGGCGGGTGTTAAAGTTTATTGATCTGCTCATCTAATTTTACAATGTATGCTTGTACATGTTGGTCAACTTCTGCTGCAGATCTCAGCAGGAAGGTATTCCAGACTCCTTCAAATTCATACTGATCAGCTTCAATTCTCTTTGCAACCTTTCACCCTCTACCTGCAGTCTTTTTCTCTCTTCCAGCTCTTGTCGCTTTGCAACTAACATTTTGTTGTGCAGTTCAGTTCGTTTTTCCTCCAACAAGAACTCCTTTTCCCTTTTATCTTTAATGGATGCCAATTTTGCGATGAACGTGTCCCGTTCTTCCTCTGTCTCTTCAATCCGTTCACTGGAATAGCTATACTGGTCATACCAGCTTAAGGGACTGACCTGTATACTCAACCACCTGTATGACTGCTTTCGCCCCTTTCAGTTCGATGTCTGATGAGTCTGTCATCAGCAGGGTCATCTTCTTCTTCTATAGTCTCCAGTTTTTCCTACAATCCTTTTTCTAACTTTTCTTTCAACTCTTTTTTAATTCTTTCTTCTTCTATTTGAGTTTTCTTCCTCAACTCTTCTTCTTTCTGTTTCTTTTTCTGCTCCTTGTCTTTCCTTTTCTCGGTTAGGCGGTCGTCTACTTCTGCCTGCTCTGCCGCTGAGAGTCCGAGCTTTGCTGTACCGGATCTCATCATCATGTGGGAAGAACACCATCCCCCGAAGCCGAGAGCGAAAAAGAAATGGAACAGTGGCCCCAAAAAAACAGACAGAGCCACCATCCCCTACATGGGATAGTCATCCATGGTGGGGTGCAGCACAGGGGAGGCCTCTGCTGGACCACCAAGTAGCTATCCGAGAACCTAGTTTACCTGAGTAGTTGGGATCTGTAACTTTTCTTCTTTGAAGTCTGGATGTCGCTGCTTCAGAATAACGAAATTTAACAATGCAAAAGATAAATAATATTTCCTAATCAATATGCAAAGTAGGAACTCTTTTTTTCTTCCCTCTTCCTTTGTTTGCTGCCTGTTTAGTTACTTACCTGGTCTATGCCTTCAATGGTCATGTCTGGTCACTTTCGTTAGAGAAGGTTAGCCGGGTGGTCACTTACTTCGAAAACAAATCCAGTTTACCACGATTATCTCAGCTCTCGGCTTCTAACACTTTGACGTGGCAATACACAGTTCCCTGACTCAACCTTCCTACATTACCTATCGATAGACCAGATGGATAACACGAAGACCAGATGTTAACTCTCAAGTCCTATCTGTCAGATCAGACCAGGCCACAGGTTTCGTCCAGACAGCAGCAGCGACCACCAGAAAGGAGGGGGAAGAGATACACAACACACAGGTTTGCAATCAATCGAGGTAAGTGGGGCAGGAGGTTCTTCTCTTCTTTGTAGCCGTTGATGAAGACTCCACGTTCGCTCCAGTCGCTCCAATCGCAGGTAAGTCTTCTCCTCCTTAGCCCCTTCTTCGTCGGCCAACTTCCCCCTCTATCCCAATCTAACTCCTCTTCACCTCAACTCTCGCCAGCTATACTCAAGCCAGCTTATCCTTCTCGCGGGGCTTGATCACGCCAACGCTTCCAGTGAGAGTAACAAGTTCTGCTCCAATACCAAATTTGCAAGGAACCCGACTGTTCATCACTTGCTGGAGTGCATCAGATCACATGCATACACACAGATTTCACAGATTGCGGAGTCTCACACAAAACCCAATAGAAGATGAAATGAGAACCAGGAAGCTCAACTCAATTATCATAACCAGATTTAAGAGAGGAATTTCATGAGTCCAAAAATGTATAGCGCTGAACAGAGTTACAAATCTTCTNACCAGGAAGCTCAACTCAATTATCATAACCAGATTTAAGAGAGGAATTTCATGAGTCCAAAAATGTATAGCGCTGAACAGAGTTACAAATCTTCTTCGATCAACATGAGTTCCAAGCCTGGCGCTCATCAGCGTCAGCCGCCAAACGTCAACAACAGCGCTCAACAGGTAAGTGTCACCATAGCTCACACCTCCCCCTCTCTTGTCTGTCTTCTTCTCTCTCTCCCTCTATGTCTATTGCCCTGGTCTACTCCCACTCATCATGCATGCTCACTCCCTATCACACGAGGATCTACTTTGAATACTACTCACTGAACTCTCCTACTAACTATCCCTACTAATGTTCTAACTAGCGCTGGCGCAGCTATGGCTGCCTTCCCTCTAGCCAGCACTCTCTTCACTCTCACATAGCGCTGCTCTTCAGCCTAGCACAGCCCACACACATCTGGTGCACAAGTGCCACGGCACTTCCACACTCTCATGCGAAGTGAGCATCTGTCAAATGGGAGGCTGGCCAGTCCTTTATAGTGCTGGACTGGTCTGGCGTGCCCTGCATTCAGCCTCAAGTGTCTGGRACTCCTRCCCRGTACCYGTTGTTGCMAAGTGTGTGTCCCAGTATCTTTTCCCATGGTCTGCTGCTGCTTTGGGCCATCGGGCCTGTCTTTTGSACTCCTGGTCTGAATCAGGACTGACTCGTGGGATTATGACTAGACTGGGACTGTGGCCTTTGACTCATTGCCGAACAGACGTGACTTTCCATCGAGGAGACATGACCCTTTCTCAGTCTTAAAAACTGTGTCCAATACCTGTTCTTTCATTACCTGTTTGTGACTGTTCAAAATGACCTTTCATTTCATTATGGATGTGACATTTGTCTCAGGAACTTTGTCTTTTGGGTTGCTGCTCGTGAATTTAAGTTCTGGCCGACAGGGCCCCTCGCTGTTGGGGTACTNTATGGATGTGACATTTGTCTCAGGAACTTTGTCTTTTGGGTTGCTGCTCGTGAATTTAAGTTCTGGCCGACAGGGCCCCTCGCTGTTGGGGTACTCATCTGGGGTCTAATTCGTAAAGGCCCTTTTACTTACACTGCCATCCGCTGAAGATTGGTGGGAACAGCGACTTGCACTTGTGTGGTCTGACGGACGGTACAGCACAAGACTATGCTGTAGTGCCACGCGTCACAACTTGTGCCTGAACAGACAGCCATCTGTTCAAGGACAGTGAGAAGAATATCAGCTAACACATTATTGATTGTTGTGTTGCTGATTGATTGTGACACTCGCCTGTCGTGGGCTGTCTTGTGGATGTCTGCAAACTCACCACTGTGTTATTGTCTCGATCACACTGGCCATGGCTGCCGAATCTGTGCACAGACTATAGGAAACATCATCAGAAGAATAATCAGCAGAAGTAGATACAGAAAAACTTAGATTCTGTTTCCTGTTGAAATTTACTTTTATTTCGTATTTCGTGCCGTGGAGATTGAAATTTGATTGAAGTGTGGTCGTGGAATTTATAATTGTCGTTTGAAATTTATTGTGCGGCAGACACACTGGAGAAAAATACTAACCTCTGGAACTGCTTGCCTGTGTCTATCCTCACTTGATTGATTCCTTTTCCTCTTCTCAATCACCTTCTTCGCTGATGAAGGTGGAGTAATGGGAACCCGTGGCCAAGTGGAAGAAAAATGGCAGCAGATGCTGGGCCGTCTTCACCAACTGCTCACTGAGCTGCACGATGCTGGGCCAGACGCTGAGCAGCATGTTCACAGCCATTTCGATCTGCGTGCTGCAGAAGCCTAACTTTCAAGGATTGGAACTGTTGTGCAGATGCTGGAGACCAGCGGTAGGAGTGCAACAGATAATTAATCGAGGATGAATGGTCCTCGATCACTTTGTCGCTGAGCAGTTTGCGAAGATAGCTGGTGGTGAGGCCAAAGAAGAAGGGAAAGGAGAAGCAAGCGAGAGGAAAGAAGAACCTGAACTGACGGAAGAGATAATGGACGACACAATTAAGCAGTTGCAAGCTGCATTAGAAGCAGAATTGAAGAAAAAGGAAGAATGTGAGAGGCAGCGAAGAGAGCAAGAATAACAGGAAAGGAAAGTAGAAGAAATAAAACAAAAAAATGATATTGTGGATTCAGAAACTGACGTGGCGTCTGTCCTGCAAAATATGATGGCTAACCTAGCAAACTTAGACATCAAGACTGATCACATCAGTGCACAATTGCAGATGGTGACTAGATTAGTAAAAGGAAAGAACAAGTTGTGCATCAAGAGGTAGCCGAGGAAAGGGAAGAAAAGAAAGAGCCACACGAGAAGCTGATGAAAGACGTCATGAAACCCCAAGAACTTAAAGAACCCAAGCCCGTTAAGAAAGAAGCTCAGAAAAAGGAAGAAGGGGAGAAGCAGAAGAGGAAAGAAAAGTTTAAAATGAACTTGCCATTTATCTACAACGGTAAAAGAGGGGAACACTTGCTGTTATGGATTACCGAGATCCAGATGTATTGTGGGACCACTCCAGTGGCGGAGGACAGTCAAGTCGCGTTCTCCACCTCTTGTCTGGGGGAAGTTCCAAAGGAGTGGGTAATGTCCAAGGCCAATGCCGCTGGCTTCGAAGATATACGTGAGTGGGCAGAGACAATGACTTTGTGGGAATTTCTCCAGAAAATCATGGAGCAGTTCCTCGACAAAACGACAACCAATAAGGTTTTTGACGAACTCACCACTATCAACCAGAAGCGTTGGTCCACTGTCGATGCTTTGTCACGTGAAGTGGATCGTCTGTTGCAGGTACCTGCGTTAAACCTACAGGATAACCAGGTTTTGTATATTAACTCGCGCGCATTGCCTGAGCTTATACGAGGACAGCTTGTGGCAAAGGCAAAGTCCGGTAAGTACAATTACCGGCAATTCCGCGATCTCGCTCTCCAAAGAGAACAAATGACAACTCGGGTGAAGGGAACCTACGCGGCCGTTGTGAAGGGTGGGCAGACAAGTGGGTACGGGAACGGGAAACGAGTCCTGTGGAGGCGGAAGCGACACGACCACACTCTCGTCGTCTTCGACGACGAGACTATCGAGAGATGGCCTTTGGAAGAGGCAGGGGGCGAAGCAAATGGCGGCGATTGAGTCTGGAAAGGGTGACGCCAATGCCCTGGTGGCCATCAAGGGTGGCACCAACCGAAATGGTGGATTTAAGAAGAGGAGGCCACGCTCATTCCCGGAGCATCATGGCATTCCTTGTAACCGGCCCTCGGAGAAGACGAGCCTTACCCAGACGGAATAGCAGGAACGAACTGATAATAGGCAGTCTCTGAAATGTGGAACTGTAGGACATATCATTGCATGGTGTCCCCTCATCCATAACCCAAAAGGGAGCAGCCTGTAGGAGCAGCATCTTTTCCTACTGAGTTGGAGGGTAAGACAAAGGTAAGGCATCGACAACCCCTTTCAAGTTTCAACCTCCCAACTCACAAGGCAGAGGATGACTATTTTTCGGCCCATCACCCAGACCACCCTGAAAAGGTTTTGTGTTGTCTCATTGGGTGATTCCCGTGCTGAAATTGGTTGTGAACTCGTTGCATTACGAAGTTCATGGGCTAAGAAAGTGAAGTCTACGGGTGAGTTAATGATTGTTGGCATAGAGATTGCGCGAACACAAGTAGCTGGTTTGTTAGATCTTGGGTTTACAAGGTCCTATGTCTCCAAAAAGGCAATTCGCAAGTTGCATCTGGGAATGAGAGTTTAGGACCTTTCGAGACCTATCACATCTATACTTGCCAACAATTGCACGATAATTGTCTCTCAATTTGTGGATCGCGTGAAATGTTATTTTCGCACTAAGGAAGGAAAAAAAATATTGCATGAAGTCACATTCCTTGTAGAGAAGAATCGACCCTTTCACTTGATTTTGGGCATGGATTGGCATGAGGACCCGAAAGTCAAGTTCAAAGATAAGAGTGTTAAATTAAAGGATGACAAATCCGAAATTGAATCGATTAAATTGTTTCACAAGTCTGGTTCCAATTCATCACTGTATTTCTTTTGTATGAGTCTACCTGCTTTTCGAAGTACAATTATTGGGGAATGTCATGATACTGAGGGTCACTTCGGGTTTAAGAAGACGTATGCTAATGTGAGAAAGTCTTTTGAATGGAAAGGAATGAAAGAGGACGTGCTAACCTATGTGTAAAACTGTCTTATTTGCCAAAGGAACATCCCCTCTAATAAAAATCCCTTGGAACTACTACCACTACCTATTCTAAGTGAACCAGGTGAGTCCATCTCGATTGACTTCACGAGTCTCACCAAGAGTCGAAATGGGAATAGCCAGGTAATGGTCATTGTTGACAGATTCTTTGAGTATGCAATGTTCATTCCTTTACCATAAGAAGCTAGAACGACGCTCGTCATCAAGAAGTTTTAAATGCGATGGGTTTCCGAGTATGGATTTCCGAAAACCATCGTCTCTGACAGGGATGTACGATTCATAGGCCTACAATGGCAAAAGCTAATGGAAGCCTATGGCACATGATTGACCATGTCGTCAGGTGGATAGCCTGAAACGAATGGACAAACTTAGCAAACAAACAGATTGAGCCAACAACTTTCGCGAATGTATGTTAGGTCAGATCAAATTGATTGGAATGAGAACTTACCCAAAATAGCAAGAGCATACATGTTCATATTGTTACCGACAAAACACCTAACGCACTTCACGAAGGTTGGAAGTCAATACGTCTCATTAATGCATTGACTAGGGAACATGTCCTACTCCCAGGAATAAGGGAATTTGCAATTTTGTACGAACAGGACATAGCTAGAGTAAAGGAGAATATCTAAAAAGCCCAACTTCAAATCATCGAACAAGCAAAAAAACATCGTTGACCATCTCAATTCAAAGACGGGGACTTAGTTTGGGTGAAGTCTAAAAAATTCTCCCTTGAAGAGAATAAGTGTCTAAAAAATTGCTACCTGTCTAGTATCTACTATAGACCCTGGGAAGTTCTCAAGGTGATAGGGGACACCGATGACCCGTCCTATCACATTGACGTACCCCCTCACATCACGACATATCTTGTCTTTCATACTTCCGAACTCCTCCCATGCGTCAACGGCCATGAGTTTCCTAACCAGCCATCCATGCTTCCTCCCTCTATAAATGGAGGTTACAAAGTTAACGCATATTGGAACATGGATACTTTTCCACAGATGGCAAGGGAAGACCGCAAAAGCAGTACAAGGTAAAGTTCAAAACAACCTATATCAGAATCAAGATGGAAGATTGTAGAAGCACTACAAGGTGAAGTTCAAAACAACCTATATCAAAATCAAGATGGTTCACTAAGAAATACCTTCTCCCTACAACACTCGATATTCTCGCTGCCTATGAGCATGGGTTTAAAGAGGACCAAGCCTAAAGAAGTAGTTTCTGCGATGGAAATTGAAATTGGGCCCGATGGAATGCAATAACTCAACTCAAATCATGGCTATGGGTCCTCATTTTGGTCTAAGGGTTGGAATTGGGGTCAACGGCCACGCCCAAGTCTTGAAATTGCCTAAACGAAGACCTGCTACTGTGGGGTACTCAAAGCAAGGCCTAAAACTGGCCTTCAGAAGCCCAACGTGTGACAGGTTACCGTGGAAAGTCAAACGTCAACAGCAGCTCGAAAATTCAGGCTCACGAGTCAAAGCCAACATGGACTCAATCCAGGCCACCGATCAAATACACACACTTGGCTGTTTGCAGGTATCTGTCCAGAATGGAGTCCAAGTGGGAATCTACAACTGTATGGGATCCAAGCCATTGGCTGCGAGTCAATCTGGGCCATCGTATCTGAGAGACCAGAGGCTGGTCAACCAGAGTCAACACTATATGTCGACCCCGCCCCTGCTGACCGACATTCAGTCTTGGACTTGTTTCTTGACGCTGGCTGGACGCTAGCTTGACGTTGGCTTAACGCTGGCACTACGCTGATGCGACGACGCAAGACTGCTATTGCTTGGGTGTTGGCGCCTTCCCTATCTGCGGCACCACTTGATTATGCTCATGTGGCTCTCACCACACTCCCTACGACATTAATGGAATGTTGGCAATGAGGAGGATCAGGGCTGTGAGATTGGTTGATCATAAAGAAAGCTTACCTGTCTGAGTTCGTGTCAACATTGCCCATTGTTGTTCGTCTTCAGAGGAGTCTGCATCGTGTGCGCCATGATGAGATCTGTTCATTGTCTGAGCGTGTCAGAGGAGACTGTCTACTGATGTGACGAGCAGGAGATGCCCAAAGGACTGGGCTAATCAGGGAGATCTATCCGCTGAGCTGATGGGTACTTTTTCTTTCACCCCTTAAGTCTATTCTCCCTCCCATCTGCCTCTTCTTTGGTCACGAGACACTGGGCTACTTGATTACATGTACAATTTCAGAGACATTGAAACTGCACTAAGACATCATGTGTTCTGACATTGACGAACTTTCCATCTGACTGGGTTCATTACACAAGGTTCTGTTATTTTTGTTCTTGCCTGGATTTAAACCAGGGACCAACTGAAGTATGAAAAGTTGTTTTGTTTTTTTTCTACAGTTCTGAAGCAAACGAGTTCTGAGCCCGGGGCCTGTGTACAGTCCCTAATTGCCTACCATAGTGGTAGGCTCTTTTCGGCTGGTAGTTTTAGGCTTCTCTTTTGGTAGGCGGACGCTATAGGCCTTGCCAAGTAGCTGCTCCTCGAAAGTGACGAGTTGGCACAAAATCCTCATTCAGAATTCATTAATCATATTTTCGCTGTTTGGTGAGACTACAGAGGCACTACTTTCAGCAATGCTCAAGAAGAGAGAGAGTGCAGACATAGCTCCCGCTCGTAGGTAGAGTTCGCAACTTCTTTCTGATGGTAGTACCTTGGCTAGTTTCCTTATCACCAGAAATGGCAAGGACGCATCTGCAATCTTCAAGACTGACTAATCAATCACCGCCTTCTCCAACTTCTTGAATAAGGAAGTGCAGTAATTGTCCCAAAATAGCGAATAGCCTGTTCCTTTAACAGTCTATTAAGCGTTGAAAAAAGAAGCGCAGCTTCTGCACTATCAATTGTTTTTCAAAATCTTTGATAGCTACTTTACCCAAATGGATTAACAAATATAAAATATCAAAAACGGAAATTTGTATATATACCAACCCAGACAATCTTTTCCGAATGTTCTTTAAAAAAATATATATCATACGAACATAACATTTCCATTTTTTGTCGATATTATTCGAGTTGATTATCCTTCTCGAAAAGGGAAGAAAGATACATCATTAGCCAAGTCATTGAAATGATTGTGGATGCTATCTATGAATTGCCCTCTTTTACTGGGCCTCATAAAGCATTGCAGGAAGTACAAACTGGGTAAACACAAAATGGTTAGTGAAGGGCGAAGCTCAGTGAATAAGCTGCGCCCTGTTATCAAGAAATCAAGATCAAAAGTTTTTGAACTTCATAGCATTTTTCATCAAACGAGTTGCCAATGCGAGGAACAAGCCCTCAAGGGGCCCTATCAGACATCACATGATATGTGCTAAGGCCCCCAGCAAGCCGAGTGCCCGCCCTAAGTGAAGGCGGGCCTGAATATTCGTCAGAGGCAAAATTCGGCATTTCCATATGTGGATATTCGGGCTCTCGCAGCACGCCAGTTGGTTGGGTAGGCGCGTGAGCCTCACAAAGCTGCGTCATACAGTTGGCCCAGGCCTTGACAGTTGCGCCTGGGCACATACACACAAAGCAGGGCTGATACATTGGGAAGCAGGCTGTCGGCCTTTGCAAAAGCAGTACCGCCGACGCACCTGCCTGGGAGCCCTGCACAGATGCAGCAAACAGCCCAAGTCCAGAGACTCAGGCCGTGCCCAACTGAAAAGGGCACAGGCCCTCAACTGTAGTCTTGGGCCTGGGCGCAGGGTCTGAGGCCCAACCGGAAGCTACTGGAAGCTTCCAGCCAGGCCACACGCAGAATCCAGGAGGCTGCCACTTCCATAAAAGAAGTGAGGCAGCCCAGGCCAGGCATTCTGGCCAGTGCAGGCAATGCGGAAGTGCTGCTGCACTATCACTTGATGCTCCGCTGCTGCCAAGGGCACCGGCGGGGCGCGTAGTGGTGAAGTGGGGCACTGCAGGCAGCGGGGCGCAGGCGGCCATAGCCGGGCTGCTGGGTGCCAGGGGGTACAGCGGGTGATCTGGTGGTCTTCAGGGAAGGAGGCACAGTGTGGGGAAATCAAGGTCTGATTGAGGGTGCCGAGATGCGTACCTGGTGCATGAAGAGAGATCGGCTATGGAGTTGACAGTCATGTACATTGGTCTCCGAGAGACGAAGTGAGCCTGTTGCGTGAACCAGCTGTAGGTAGGATAGTGGGGCAGAGTAGGTTGGGCGTTGGGCGCCAGACAGAAAGGAGCGACTTTGGATACTGTGTTGATGTGGCCTATGGGCTTGAACATTCGCTCATCACTTCATTGTTTTGCTCTATATGGATGGTTTCTCGGTGCATTTTGTACCCTCTGCTTGGATACGACTACCTAAACATCTGTGTGATTTCGCAACTTGGTTTTTTGTATATCGTCCGCACTCATATTCCTTGCAATTTGGTATCGGAGCTGGTTCCTGATCGCTGCTTACCTCGCACCGGCGACATTGTTACTTGGTGCGCTGACGATGCTTCATGTGCAGTAAGGATACTTTAACGCTGGTTTGTTGTAGTGGGGCCTAGGTGCAGAGGCCGGCCGCTGGAAGGCTGTGGCGACAGCGGGTGTATGCATGCTGAGAGTATGCTGACGTGGCATTTTGGCTGCGGTTGCACTGCATTGCGTTGTGGGTGTTACCGAGGCTATTGACCGGTCATCGAAATGCACGTCGGCCCAATTGGTGAGAAATCTGTGGTTGGGGGCAGCTTCCTCCAGGTACGTTGTTCCCATTCCTTATCTACCCTCTCAATCTCTTCTTACCGTGCAGAAGTGAGTCCAAATTGAGTGTCCTCTCTTTTGAAAGGAGTTGTGTGCGCTCTATCTTGAGAGACGACATTCTTCCCGGTGGTGCATCTGGCAAGAGAGGGTGGTGCCTCTGAAGGGCCCTGGTCGAAGCACGGGTCACGGTCACCATGCCAACCCATGGGAGTAGTACACGCAGGCCATGCTGCTTTGTCCATTGAGGCTCTTTGCTGCGCTAATAGAAGGGGTGTGCGGACTGACCAGTCCTACGGAGACGCTCCCAGACCGTCTATAAACATTTCTGGTTGGGGTCCGAACTGTCCACTGGCTGTGATCGTCGTCCTGATTGCGACGTTAAAGAATTCCTGAGGACTCTCGGGGGATCAGCCAGATCAGTCAGACGTAAGGCTCGTTGCACGCGAGGGTAAACAAAGGGCAGGCCGGTCATAAGCATACTTCTTGGGCACAGGGATACAAAGGGCAGGCCGGTCATAAGCATACTTCTTGGGCACAGGGGTGGGCCGTGCTTGCACACCTTAGACACCGCAGGTTGATGATGCTCACAGGTACGTTGGATACAGGGGAAGGGGATTCCAATTGAGAACTCAACTGTACATCTCTATCTTATCCACTGTGCATACATCTGCTCATTGTAGTTTATTTTTATCTTGATTAGTTGGTTGACAGACTGCTAACACCTAACAGACATCCTAGAGTAGGACTGTAATCTACCATAGCCAGTTCTTCTTAAAGCTTCTACCATAGCTAGTTCTTCTTAAAGCTTTTGTGCAGAACTAATCAAAGAAGGGGGTGAACTACATGTGTACAATTTGTGTAGGTGCTGTTGATGCCGCTTGACTAGTAGTCTAGGTAACTCGCCGAACATCGATTATTTTATTTATTTTTAGAACCGGTCAGACGTATGTTGCGGTAGGTCCCAAAGAGGACATTAGTGCAAACAACGTCCGCCTAGCCCATGAGTGGATCAGAGGGTGGGGAGGATAGATCTGACGATAGGACGCAAACACTACGGGATACCGGTAGGATACGCGTTGTGTTCCAGGTTCTACTACCAGGAGACGAGAGAAGGCTTAGGGCCGAAGCAAGGATCCGTAATCTAGAGACTGTGAGAGAGGCAGCAGCGGCAGTTGAACGAGCGTTGGCAGCAGCAGCAGCTAGTGCGGTAGCAATGGCTACCTCTTCAACCACCTCTGCTGCAAACTCTACTGGTCAAGAGTTTGGGTATGCCACTCAACGTGACCAGTTCACAGTCCATCTCCAATACGTCAGGAGATGGCACTAGTCAAATGGCGGGTTCGCAGTTCAGCTCGCAGCCTCCACGCACCCGGGAGCACATGGGAGCTCCAGCTGGTGGAAAGGATTCGCTTGAGGCTAGAGGAGGAACTCAAACAGGCTACTAAAAGAGAGAAAGAGATTAGAGACAGGAGTGTCAGACTAGAGGGTAGGGAGGCAGACAAGGCTGCACTATAGGGGCAAGATGACTTGGCCCTTAGCAATAATGAAAAGATTTTTAAGGCGAGCATCCTGTCCATGCACGCATACATGGACAGTAAACTGAATACAATCCAGGACACCTTGGACCAGATCCTGAACGCCATGCACAGGCCAGGAATCAGGCCAGCAGTCTTGCCATCGCTGCCATTCTCAGTGATGATAGGCCCCTATGCCGCTCAGTCCGGACCATCACCAAGTGGTGCATCAGCAACAAACCTATCTTAGACTGTTGCTTCTTCATCTTCCGGTCCAGCGACTGGAGCTACACCACAATCGCCACATGTCCCGCCAGCAAGACAGCAATTACCTTGGTACGCCAAGACCCCCCTGAAACCACCTCCAGCCTTCTCAGGAGACAAGAAGGACAAGGCTCTCAACACGTGGTTGAGAACGGTTTCAGTGTGGGTAAGGGCAAAGAGGACATTGGTAAAAGAGGAAGTGATAACTGCTGCATCCTACTTAAGAGGGTTCAGCAGCTCACTGGCTGAATGGATTGGTAGCTCGAAAGGGTTTCGGCAGGAACATAGGTGATTGGGCACAAACCCACACCCTACAGAGCTTTATGGAGTTAGTGGAGGCTCAATGGCACAACCCTCAGCAGGCACAAATTACCACTGATCGGCTTCTAAAGCTTGATGCTAGAAAGTACAAGTCAGTGCGAGAGCTTACCACTACTGTAGAGCGCCTGATTGTCGTCCCAGGAGTGGTACAATCCACACGTCTTATCGACCACATTCTTAAGATGTCTTCCCACAGACATCAAGAACTTACTGGCCAGCGAGGCTCGCCTAGAGTATCACACCTTTGAGACATTCAGTAAAAAGGAGCTAGACTTAGAGGCTACGTTGGGTAAGGCTCAAACCCCTTCTACGGACGGAAGAAAGAAGAAGACTCCACAGGAATGGAAGAAGAAGCGTAGTCGATTGATGATGGTTGATTCCGAAGGGAATCAAACTGAAATCGACGATGTTTCTGAGCTTGTGGAGGGAACAAAGTTAGACGGGGAGGAGATTGTTGAGGGTAGCAACCTCGCCATTGCGGTTAAGACTAAGGCAGTTGGCCGCGGGAAGGGCGATCAACAAAGGAGTCTGGGACATACCGCCAACCCAAACAAAATAGCTGCTTGGGTTAGGGATGGTTTGGATCAGGATGTGTGGCGAGACCGTTGGTCGCGTGGTGCTTGCATAAACTGCGGCGAGTACGACCATACGCAGTTTAAGTACAAGAACCCGAAGGTCTTGCAGAAGATCTCTCCTAAGGGTGGGTATCGTTCTTCTCAGTCTGGGGCCTCTACAAACTCCAGCTCGGGAAACACCTAGGGCCGGTAGAAATTGTAGTTGCTTCTACTATCGTTGAAGCGGGTGATGTACCCTCCCCGTTTCAAGAGTTAGCCGAAGCTATTGACTCCTTAGTCACCCCGCATATGCATCCGGACCCAACTATGCTTTGTACGTTGGATGTGTCCGAAGCCAAGGTGAGTGGTCGGCAAGGGACCCTCGTAAGTCCTGGGTGGCACTAAGTAGAGGTACTCGAGGGGAGCACTTCGTTGTGGAAGTTGGTGTGGGTGGTGGCAAGTGTGGCGCCTTCGTAGACATTGGCTCCACGTGAAACTTCACAAGTCGCGACTGCGTTGAGAGACTACTCCTAGAGGGCCAGGTGCAACACCTTAGTATGGCCAACAAAAAGCGCATGATGGTGGAGGACTACGTTAAAGATTTAGTCTGCACTTTCTCCTACCCAGGAGGAGAGTTAAATCACAAGATATCATTCCTGGTGAGCGACGAACTGGCCTTTGACATGTTGTTGGGCATGTACTACCTCGAGGTTGCCAAGCCCCAGTTTGACTGGGACAAGAAGGTGTTGAAGCACGAGTTGCCTAATGGGAGGACCGTTAGACTGGCTAAATATAAAGCCAGTAGGTTAATAGACTCTTATGGGTGCTTATGTGCATCAGCCTTCTATAACTATTATAAACAGAACCAAGAGGAAGGTATGTCCTTAGTTTATGTCTTTGCAAAAAGGGAGGCCGTTAAAACAACCCCAGAAACAGAGACCATCGTCGCTAGGTACCCTGATCTCTTTGAGGAGCCTACAGGAGTCGTAGACAAGGAGGTTGTCCATGCCATAGAGATCATCCCAGGTAGCAAGACACCTAAGGGGAGAATCTATAGGATGGCTCCGGCCGATTTGGACGAGCTTCAACGACAACTGAAAGAGTTCACAAAGAAGGGGTGGATTCGGCCTAGCACCTCCCCCTTTGGCTCACCAGTTTTATTTGTTCCAACGAAAGGGGGGACACTAAGGATTTGCATTGATTATAGAGGCCTCAATGCCATCACCGTTAAGAACGCAGAGCCTCTACCACGCATCGACGACCTATTGGATGGGGTGTAGGGGTGTAAGTACTATACCAAGATAGACTTGAAATTTGGCTACCATCAGATTGCCATAAGACCAGAGGACCAACACAAAACCGCATTTCAGACCAGGTACGGTCTGTACGAGTTTATGGTGATGCCCTTTGGCCTTTGCGATGCGCCGCGTACATTCCAGCATGCCATGAATAGGATCTTCCATAACTACTTGGATAAGTTTGTTGCCGTGTACCTGGACGACATACTTATCTTTAGTAAGATTGTTGAGGAACATGCTCAACATGTAGACAAGGTACTTTCACTCCTTCGGCAGAGCAAGTATAAGATAAACCTAGAGAAATGCGAGTTCGGTCGCACTCGAATCTTGTACTTGGGTCATGAAGTATCCGCGGATGGGATTAGACCCGAAGATGCAAAGGTGGCTGGCATAAGTGACTGGCCACAACACCAATCTGTGACCAAGGCCAGGTCATTCTTGGGAATGCGTGGTTTACCGCAACTTCGTAAAGAAGTATAGTATGATCGCATCTCCCTTGACTGATCTGACTTGACTTGACACACCATGGGACTGGACCAACGAGTTCAAGCGTTTGAAGCATGTTCTCACACACCATGAGGTCCTCATGGTACCCGACCCGCAAAGGCCATTTGTTGACGCAAGCCAATACGGTATTGGCGCAATGTTGGCTCAGCAGGAAGGGAAAAGTTGAGACCGATCGAGTACATGAGCAAAAAGATGCCATCAAAGAAGTTGGCAAAGTCCACCTGCAAGAGGGAACTCTATGCTCTCTACAAGGCACTTGTCCACTGGAGGCACTATCTGTTAGGAAGGTTCTTCTACTTGAGAACTGACCATCAAACCCTCAAGTGGATCAAGACACAACCCGTTCTCTCCGATGCACTCAAACGCTGGATTGAAGTCATACTATGTGAAATAAGAGTACAACAAGGTTGCACATGCGTTGTCTTGAAGGGCAGATTACCTGGGTGCGCTGATTTATGAGTTTGGCTTATCTGAGGACATGACTCGATCTTTGGGGGAAGCCTACAAGGAAGATGCCATCACGATGGACATCATCAACAAACTGCAGGCCAAAGACAAGGCCACCACTGACGAGTTTGTGATGGTGGATGGGTTACTCTTTCTTGAAAAGGCAGGGTTCAAAAGGTTAGTTGTTCCATTTAGGGAGGTTTTGCGTAGTTTATTTTTAGGTGAGTGCCACAACGCAACGGGACATTTCGGCTACAAGAAGACTAGTGCTAACTTAGTACAGCGATTTTGGTGGCCTAACATCCTGGACGATGCAAAGAAGTATGTACAGACCTGTCAGGTCTGTCAGCGAGACAAGCCGCGGACTCGAGCTCCGCTTGGGCTACTGAAGCCTCTACCCATTCCTGCTGGCCCAGGGCAGAGTATCTCCATGCACTTCATGGATACTCTCGTGACCAGCAAGAATGGCAAGAGGCACATCTTTGTCATAGTTGATAGGTTCACTAAGTATGCTAGACGAATTGCCATGTCGGAGACCGCCAGCACTGAACATGTTATCAAGTTATTCATGGATAACTGGGTGCGTGATTTTGGACTGCCAAAGATAATCGTTAGTGATAGAGATGTGCGCTTCACAAGCGCGATGTGGAAGAAGGCCGCTGAACAGATGCGCAGCCAGCTGCAGATGACTTCTAGGAATCATCCTGAAGCAAATGGGCAGGTTGAACAGATGAACCGTGTGGTGCAGCATTTGCTGAGGCATTACATTAAGCCCAGCCAGGATGACTGGGATGAGAAATTACCTCTCATCGCCAGTCTGTACAACAATGTTGTACACATCACCACCGGCGTCAGTCCTAATCAACTGCATCTGGGATGGAAGCCTAGATCTTCTCTAGACTTCCTCCTGCCGGAAAACCGAACAATTGCAACTCCTGGAACCATTGAATTTGGTGTCCATTATGCGAAACTGTTGCAGCAGACTGTCGAACACATCAAGAAATCTCAGGAAGCTATGATTGCTTCTGAGAACAAGCATCGTCGACAGTCCACATTTCAGGTAGGGGAACGTGTCTGAGTCAAGGCTAGTGAGTTGGGACAAAAGTTTGGCATCTCTAGGAAACTAATGCCCCACTATTTCAATCCCTGGGAAGCCTTAGACATTGTGGGGAATGATTTGGATGGTCCCTCGTACGTCATTCGTATCCCTGGTCACCTACACACTTACCCTGTTTTTCACGCCTCCAAGCTTGCACCCTTTGCTGAGACAGCGCAGTTCCCATCACGGAGATCTATACTGCCCCCAACCATGGATGGCCACGTGGACGTCGTCGACATCCTGAATCACAGAGACACACCTATTCCCAAGCCACCTCGCAAGGGAAGACCTAAACCTGCAAAGGAGTACAAAGTACATTTCAAGCATCATACTGATCCGAAGGAAGATTGATGGATTTCAAAACAACTCCTCATATCGCGACAGATTATGAGAAGAAACTGAAGGGGAAGGCACCAGCATGAAGCATCTCAGCAAACTTTCAAAGCTAAGGGGGATGGAATGCGAGGAACAAACCCTCAAGCGGCCCTATCAAACATCACATGATCTGGGCTAAGGCCCCCAGCAAGCCGAGTGCCCGCCCTTAGTGAAGGCGGCCTTGAATATTCGTCAGAGGCAAAATTCGACATTTCCATATGTGGGTATTCAGGCTCTCACAGCACGCCAGTTGGTTGCGTAGACGCGTGAGCCTCACAAAGTTGCGTCAGACAGTTGGCCCAGGCCTTGACAGTTGCACCTGGGCACATACACACAAAGCAGGGCCAATACATTGGGACGAAGGTTGTCGACCTTTGCAAAAGCAGTACCGCCGACGCACCTGCCTAGGAGCCCTACACAGATGCAGCAAACAGCCCAAGTCCGGAGACTCAGGCCGTGCCCAACTAAAAAGGGCCCAGGCCCTCAACTGTAGTCTCGGGCCGGGGCGCACGGTCTGAGGCCCAACCGGAAGCTACTGGAAGCTTCCAGCCAGGCCACACGCAGCATCCAAGAGGCTGCCACTTCCATAAAAGAAGTGAGGCAACCCAGGCCAGGCGTTCTGCCCAGTGCAAGCAATGTGGAAGTGCTGCTGCGCTATTGCTTGATGTTGCGCTGCTGCCAAGGGCGCTAACGGAGCGCGTAGTGGTGAAGTGGGGCACTGCAGGGCAAGCGGGGTGCAGGCGGCCATAGTCCGGCTGCTGGGCACCATGAGGTACAACAGGTGATCTGGTGGTCTTCACGGAAGGAGGCGTAGTGTGGGGTAATCAAGGTCTGATTGAGGGTGACGAGATATGTACCTAGTGCATGAAGAGAGGTCGGCTATGGAGTTGACAGCCATGTACATTGGTCTTTGAGAGTCGAAGTGAGCCAGTTCCGTGAACCAGCCGTAGGTAGGATAGTCGGGCAGAGTAGGTTGGGCGCTGGACGCCAGACAGAGAGGAGCGACTTTGGATACTGCGTTGGTGTGGCCTACGGGCTTGAACATTGGCTCATTACTTCATTGTATTGCTCTATATGGATGGTTTCTCGGTGCATTTTGTACACTCTGCTTGGATACGACTATCTGGACATCTGTGTGATTTCGCAACTTCGTTTTCTGTATATCGTTCGCACTCATATTCCTTGCACCAAAATGTTCAATCAAATTATTCTGCCTGAATTAGACATATTCAATTGAATGAGGTATATTTGTAGTTTCAATTAAACCAGTACCTTCCCGTTGAAGTCACGACTGTTAATGCGCCGCGACTTTCGGGAGTCGGGCAAGCCAACGTCTAGTTGCTT
>BFEA01000695.1:59002-80818 GCA_003427395.1 Chara braunii | reverse complement strand
CACTCCCAAACCCTCTCCCAACCCATCATGACCACCTCCACCATCCCCACCATCCGTCCCACCTATTCCCAAGTCACATCCGGGGCTTTCCCCGCAATGCCACAGCTTCCACCCAACTACCTCCTTGAGGACAACAACCAAATCGACCACACCTGCTATGACACCGCCCCCGATAACCTCAGCTTCAACACCCTCGCGCAGATCGTTCACCGCGACGGGGAAATCCCCCGTTCCTTCCGATCTGGCGAAATCATGTCCTTCTCCGGYCTCCCCCACGAGGACGTTTTCCTCTTCCTAACCCAGCTTCAGAACTCTTTTCAGCTCCACCACATGCCCCTTGCCCACTGGCTCCCCATTGMCACCTCCCGCCTCCTYGGCAATGCAGCCAAATGGTGGATGGTTGAAGCTAGCAACCACCGAGCCTCCGGAGGACCACGCCCCACCTTCCTCCAATGGGCCACCCTCCTCACTGCCACCTTCCGCCCCCAGAAAACCATTGAAGACTACCTTGAACAATTCTGCCACCTCCGCCAAACCGGTCCCACGGACCGCTTCATCCAATACGTCCGCTCCCTCCGACACCACCTCCCCCACACCGTCATTCCCGATTGTGCGTTCATCTCCCGCATCAAACGAGTATGCCACAAAGACCTTGCAACCGCCCTCGCCCACAAACCCGACATGCCCCTTGCTGACCTCCTCTCTCGTATGCTCCACCACGATCGACTCCTCCACCCCCCCCACCAGACCCCCCCCGGCACCTCCCGCACCCGCTTTTTCCACCACATCACCCCCGACGACACCACCTCCATCACTTCCTCAGACGAGTTCACCACATCTGACCCCGACGCATCTTCCGATTCACTCGACTCTTCACCCCTCACGTCCGAGGAACTCGATGTCGTCCAAATCATGAGAATGGAGCGCAGAGATCGCAGTTCCCGACCACCCTCATCTACCCCACCCTCCCGCCTCAAGAAACTCACCCCCGAGGAGCGCACCTACCTCCAAGCARAAGGGGGTTGCTTCCGTTGTCGCCAATTGGGGCACCAACAAACCAACTGCCCCAACGCCGCACGATTCACCCGTCAGTCTGCCTCCACGCGACCCGCAACCTCCGCATCACCGCCCTCGGCAAGCGGGGGGCCCCTCCTCATCATGAACACAGTCCCCAGGACACTGACCCGATATCAACATTGCATCTGTCAGCCTACCCATCAATAACATCCTTCGTCGCACCGATGGCCCATCTGACTTCAACGATTCGTTTGCCTTCCCCCTCTCCAGCGACGCCCCCTCCATCGGACGATTCCCAAGCATCGCAAACACCTCCCACTGCCTCATGCTCCTCTACCCTTCCTCCAAATGCATCCGCTATCACCTTCTCCGATGTTGTTGAGGAACAAGCCCGACACGATCGGCTTGCCCGCTTAGGCAACGAACAACGCCGCCTCAACACCATCATCTCCACCGCCAACTCATCTCGTTTCCACCTCAAATTCATCGTTGCCACCMTTGGTGCGTCTACAACTAAGTTYCGGGCCCTCCTCGACATTGGAGCCACCGGTAACTTCATCACCGACGCGTGTGTCCGCAAAGCCGGTCTTACCTCTACCGGCTATGACTCCCCGATCACGATTCGCCTAGGGGACAAAGACACCGCCGTCGTAGTAGACCACACGGTTCCCGAGACCATCATGATCGTCGGAACCCTCCGCAGTCAGGTCTCGTTTGATGTCATGCACTTGATGTGCGACATCATCTTAGGAACCCCGTGGCTGGACCGCTACATGCCATACGCATTCCACCCCAACTTCCTTCGCCTCACCAACCCCCCCGCCACAACCATTGACATCCCCTATCTCCCATAACCTCCCAAGGCTCTGTCACCCCGCACCAATTCCTCCACATGGCTCGCCTAAACCCCGACTCCGCCTACTACTGTCTTGTCCTTGATCGCGAAAGTCCCAAGGACYTACTCCCGACGGACAAACCCGATCAAGCCCYKCCSKCCAACCCCGCYATCACTTCAATCCTCGAMGAGTTCAGGGACGTCTTTCCCGAGTCCTTACCCGCCGGACTACCTCCGGATCGTGGCGTATCGCATACCATCGATTTGGAACCCGGACATTCTCCACCTTGTCGCCCTCCATACCAACTCTCTGTCCCCGAAGCCGAAGAAATGAAACGGCAACTCGATGAACTCCTTGAAAAAGGGTTCATTAAGCGAAGTTCATCCCCCTTCGGAACCAGCTGCCTTTTCGTCAAGAAAGGTGGAACTTCGGAACTTCGCATGTGCACAGACTACCGCGCCTTGAACCGGATCAAGATCAAGAACAAGTACCCCCTACCTCGGACTTCCGAGCTCCTTGATCGTCTTCGTGGAGCCAAGTACTTTACCAAGATCGACCTTCGTAGTGGCTTCCACCAGATCCGTATCCGCGAGGAGGACACTCACAAGACCGCCTTTCGCTCTCGATTCGGGCACTACGAGTTCCTCGTGATGCCATTCGGACTCACCAATGCCCCCGCTACCTTCCAATCCACCATGAACCACATCTTCCGCAACCTCCTCGAAGTCTGTGTCGTTGTCTACCTTGATGACATCCTTGTCTTCAGCCCCACCTTCGAGTCCCACCTTCAGCACCTCCGCCAAGTCCTCGCGATCCTCCGAGAGCAAAAATTCTATGCCAAGCTCAGCAAATGTACGTTTGCCGCTTCGAGCGTCGAATACCTCGACCATATTGTCTCCGCTAAAGGCATCCGTATGGACCCCTCGAAGGTCACAGCCCTCGTCGAGTACCCCCCACCCAAGACCCTCCTCCAACTTCGTTCCTTCCTTGGCCTTGCCAACTATTACCGCCCATTCATTCGCAACTTTTCCGAGATCTCTTACCCTCTCCACGAACTCACCCGCAAGGACGAGCCTTTCCATTGGAACGATACACTCCAAAGAATCCTGCGGGAGTATTGTCATCCACACCAACACGATTGGGATCAGTTGCTCACAGCCGCCGAAATTGCCTACAACAATGCTGTCTGCCCCTCCACTGGCATGTCCCCTTTCTACCTCGACCTTGGCTACCATCCCCGCTTGCCCTTTGATTTCGTGCTTCCCTCGCAGCTCAGCCCCTCCACCCCCTGCCCCTCTCTCAATGAATGGATAGCAACAATGAACAGACTCCTCAGAGAAGCAACTGAAGCCCTTGAAAGAACACAAGAACAACMAGCCAACRAGACTAACAAACACAGACGGGACGTGTCATTCAAAGTAGGGGACAAAGTCTGGCTTTCTGCCAAACGCTTTGAACCCGAACAAGGCTTATCCAAGAAAATCTCGAACAAGTGGCTCGGTCCCTTCCCCATCATTGAACAAACCTCCCCCGTCAACTACAAACTCCAACTTCCCCCTGACATTAGTCGTGTCCACCCAGTCTTCCATGTCGAGTACCTAAAAGAATACCATGAATCCCCGCTCCAGTTCGCCGACCGCCCATATCCTGGACCTCCACCAATCATGCTACCCACAGACCCTGAATTCGTTGTCGAAACCATCATCGGCCGACGAACCACTCAGGTTTCTGATCATCCGGAACCAATCACTGAATACAAAGTCAAATGGACCGGATACCCCGACGAAGAATCTACATGGGAACCTCTCTCTAATCTTAAGAAYGCCATGAAACTTGTCCGCGCCTATGATCGTGCTAATCCTATGTCCTAGATACCTATATCACTATGGCATAAACCCCCGCTAAAAACCCTTGCAACCCTGCTCTACACACACCCTTGAACCCAGTCCACCCTTCCCTTGATCCTCATTCCTGATGTCTGATCTGCCCTTGCCCTCGCCTAGCCTTGTCCCATCTGCCCTCTCCACTACCTTGTCTCTCTTGTCCAATGCTTGTGAACTTGCGTGAYGCMGGCGATRAAGGATYTAATGGCAAGCGCACGAGGACGATGGCCTGCTGCCTCACTGTTCATGGAGATTATGCAGCTGGTTTGGCCACCATGCTGTTTCATTGGCCGGCATCCCCGACTCGCAGATTTACTGGAGCAGCAACTTGTGACATGGATCTTTGCATCAGTCTGCAACTTCCTTGCTTCCAGATCAGACCTCATTGCAGTTCGTGTGCCGGATGCACCCTAGCACTTGGACTTTGACACTTGAACTACTACTACGCTTCTTGGACTTCTACCTATCGCAGCTGCTGAAGACCGCTTCTACCACCTACTCCAAAGACCTTATCAAGTCCGCTGCAGACCCCCTTTCAAGACACTTGGACACTTTGTTCCTACATGAGATTCTGCTTCCGACTACTTCGGACACACCAGCCTTGGCACCCTGAACAAACATTTTCTGACTTTGACAGCCCCGTAGAACATCATTAGCAGATCCCTGTTTTCCCAACCATTGTTCCCCATACCCACTAGAACATCAATAGACATCCCCTGTTCCCCTGACCATTGTTTCCCTTAACCACTACAACCTTACCCAGTAGAACATCAATAGAAGTTTCCCTGTGCCCTGAACTCTGTTCCCCCTTAACCTATAGCGAACCATGAGTCCCCTTAGCTCATCAGTAGGACAACTTTGTTCACCGGTATCAAACCCTGTTCCCTCTCACTCCCGCAGCCCCTGCCACCCACATTATACCCCTCTTCCCTTTCGACTTGTTAACCAGTGATCGGCCCCGTCCCGTCCTTCACAGATTTCAGCATTGTTTCATGATTTTTGGCGGCCAGGACGTTGCCTTCTAGAGGGAGGGGATAGTGTTACGGACTTCGCCAGGGCTCGATCCCTGGTCTATCTTTTTGCTGTTTCAGCTGCATCCCGTTTTCGGCCTGGCACCCTTTTTCCAAACCCCTCCTTTGGTACCGTAGGATTTTGGACAACTGGCGCCATGCTGCAATTCGGGCGCCACTTTCAAATACTGCATTTTTCAGTTCTGCCCTCGGGGCCTTTGCAGAAATGCCCCTAGTACCGTATGTGTCACCGGTACTTATACCGGCTCCCCGTACGGTACGGGGACCAGTCTCGTACCAGTTCTCGGCTGCTGTACTCGTACTCAATGTGACTTGCTGTTTTCGGCATTCGGGAATCCAAGACTTCGACTTTGTGCCTTGCCACTGTGTCTGCGTCCGATCCTTAGTCCAAGTCCGTCGTGTCGAGTGAGTGAGTGTGTGTGTGTGCTCTCACTCTCCCCCTCTCTCTCCTCTCCCTCGGCTCACCCTCAGCCTCACGCTCGTTAAAATTCAGGTCTCCATGTCTGCAGTTATGGGTTAGGATGAAGACGCCTGTAGCTCTCTTTTCTTTTCGTTTTCTTAAGAATACGTACAGTGGCCCGAGGGGCCTCTCGCCACTACTCACCGCATGCACAAAAGACATACCATATGGCGGTGTATGGTGCAATGTTTTTGGAGAAGATTCATTCTAATGTTATATATTTGGTGAGTGGTGGAGCTAGGCCCTGAGAATTACGTGGAGACGAACAGGGTTGAGCTGAATTGGTGACCCATAACTCCCGAGCTACAGACCTGAACTCGCACCCGCAGCATATATCGGTGGTCTTCTCCCACCTCTCCCATATATGACGCTCCCATCCTGCTTGCTGAATCGACGGTCCTCAATGCCTCCAGAATGTCCAAGTGCATTGTCTCAGCCATTTGAGTTACCTGCAGGGGGCCCTGAATTGACATAAAGGGGTCCTTTTGGTCTCTCTCTCTCTCTCTCTCTCTCTCTCTCTCTCTGTGGCACGCACCAACCTTTTTTTTCCATGCACCTGGCACACCGCCTGCAGCGCGCGCACTGCGCACTGCACAGTGTGCGCACTGTAATTCCAGCGCACAGTGCACTGCGAACCACCTGTCCCACACTGCGCACTGGTGTGCCACAACTATGCTTACAACCCTATAACCTCTCCTGCAATTCGCCTACAAGAGATGGTGGTTCTGCATTCTTCACCATTATGGCATTCAGACCCCTACAGTCCATACACCATCTCAATTGTCCGTCCTTATGAACAAACAAAACAGGTTCACCATAGGGAGATGAACTTGGCTTGATCCAGCCCCATGCACAATTAGGGATCTAGTTTCTTAACCCCAACTCCTATGGTGCCATGTTGTGTCCATCTCGACGGTAAATGGGGCCCTTGGGAATCTTAATGCGGTGCTTAATTGGCCTCTCTACTATTCCCTTAAACCACAAGTGCACATCATAAATTGGCTGCGGGCTGCTTTCAGAGGCTGAAAGGTGACAAACGCCGCCGATTAAATTTATCAATGATGGTCCCGCCCCTACTTTTTCAGATGGGTGACGAGTTCTTTTTTTTCCAGCAAGGCTGGGGGCGTGTATTGGTGGTTTAAGCTCCTCTTGCACATCAGCAAACTCTTCTCACAACTTTTGAACTTGAGATGGCATTGACTATCCCACTTTTCAGGTGTCACATAGGCCACATAGACCTGATCTATCAACTTGCTCTTTACTGTGTATTTAAGGAACACGGGCACTCGAACAGCAAATGGAATGGGAGAATTTCGAAGCAAAATGATGATACTGGTGAACGTTCTTCTTCTCATCTTTCTTCTCCTGGCACGGCAACCAAGCCTCAACTTTGCCCATGTTTATGACTACTTTCACTGCCATTCCCTAATTCATGCCTAAGACCATATCAAAGGGCAGGTTTTCTTCCACAAGATGAGTCAAGGAGTCTCTCCACCCTCCACCTGTTAGTATGCCTCAACCTCCTCAAGGTACTGCCCCATGCTCATCAGACTATTGTCAGTCATTCTAGAGACAAGTGGTACCTCCAAATCTTAAACTTTCCTTAGTAAAAGCTCTATAGGAGGAATTCATTTTTCAGCCCTGTTTCAACCTACACCACGTTATCTTGCAAGTATTCCACTGAACATTGTAGTAGTCTAGGGGACCATTCAAAGAGACTCTTCAACAAGCAATCTCCTAATAGATATCTGAACAGTTGAGTACTTTAACTTCTGCCTTGGCCTGCAAGTGATGTGCACGACTTTTCTCCACTAAGCAGCCACAACAGAAACAACTGTTATTTCTACTGACCACTCCCTTGTGATTGTTGCTGCCCTTGTTGTGGTGCTCGCTGGTTCCACTGCAGGCAGAAGGGAATGATGTGGCCTTCCTTGCCATGCTTGGAGCACTGTCAGTTATCCCCGCCGTGGCACCATTGGGAGTCTATCAGGTTCATTTCTTTCCAAGGCTGGCCTTCCTCACACCCTGGATGTGGTGGGAACTTCGTTGGACCGCAAGATCCAAACTTGCCACCTCCTTGTCATTGCGGTCCCTGCCAACCACCTCCTTGTGGTCGAGACCACCTCTTCCACCACCTCGTCCTTGTGGTCTACCAGCTATTACAGCAGCGTAATCCCCTCCCTGAAAATACCCACAATTGCCATCTTCATGCATCTTTTCTACAAGGACTATTTTGGCATCTCTTCCCTCAAAAGACACCAAGACATCATCCGTGGGCCTAGCATTGTCAATGACCTTTCCTTTATACTTAACACCCTTTCTCAATTCCGAGGCGAGATGAAGATCGCGTGGTTGGTGTTGTGCGGCTAATTGCCGAGCCCGCTCAATGTATTTTTCGTATAAGTGAACCCTCTGTGATTGCACTAGAGATACAAATTCAACTCCAAGGCACTGGCCAATTGAGGAAGAACAACATGAGGAGGAGAAAAAGGGACGGCGAAGAAGGATCTCTCTTTTTCTCTGTAAAAACATAAAAAAAGGAAAAATATAAGCACATCATTACACAGAAACCAAGTTCCCGCTTTGGTTATGAACTTGCCCATAGGTTTTCGGATCAGCTTCACCACCTCATGAGATCACTCATAACACAAGTGATTCAGACAGCATCCAAAAGAAACACATAGAGAGAAGAAAAGAGTGCCAGAAGCAGCAGACCCAAACTAGTTACAAAAAGCATGCCGCTGATGCTGGTGCATAAGCTGTACAGCTTCGCCTCTTAGTGCAGCTGCAAGAACATGTTGTCAGTACAATTGTCTGACATATGGTTATCACCACTGCAGCTATTTGGCATTTCGAGCAACTCCGCATCAGTGATGATGCAGAGGCAGTATCCAAACCAGAAAGCAAGTCCACCAAGCCTCGAGGTCCTTCAGAGAAGTGAGCATGTAAGCAATCCTAAGCAGGCTACCAGTACACCCCCTGAGCAAACAAGATCAGCAACCAAAGGAAGAGACAGCAGACATGAAAAGGTGGAGAAGATGGTGCGTGGAGATTTGGGCACAGGGGTGCGAGCGAAGGAATGAGGCACCAGAAAGATACCAAAGCCTTGCAACGAGCTTAGAAAAAGCAATCGGCACCCTCCACCCATCATAGGCATATGGCGGAAGTCTCCTCTGAAAATCAATAGAGACACTTGCTGTGCGCCTATCCAACAAGCCTGCTTATTATCTACTTATCCACTCAAGTGGCCTTCCTGTCATAGCATCCAGGAGGGTATGGCAACAGGAGTCACATAACATCCCTTTGAAATGCCACTTAGAGCCTCAACACCTGAATGGAGATGCCCAGGACACAGGTGACTGAAATACTCGTAAAATGTCAGAAGCAGAACAACAGATGGCTATAACATCACCCCGTGCAGGAATCTTCTTTGGACCATCAATACGCCAGTCAGGGTGCTGAAAATCTACAAAACGGGTCAGCCACAGGGAGGCAATACCATCAGACAGTAAGTGGCTCTCACAAAGGACGGGAACTTGGCAGTCTAAGGTCTTGGGGGTCTACCAAACCGCTAAAACAAAGGCAATCATATCGAGGTCATTTCACCAGAGTTGTGAAGATGGCAATGGCAAGTACATCCCTTCCCATTCACTGAGAACACACAGTCATCAGCAACACAGCCCACCACCAGCTTTCAAATAATTCAAACCACAAGCTGAGCTCAAGTTGACCTCAGAGACTGGATCCCCTGACAAAGAGGTTGCCTTATAAACAGCCTCTTCCAGAGATTTTCCTGCCCCATGAGTAGCAAAAACAACTGAGGTCTAACCTTGTCATGGGAGGTTGAGCTCCGCAACAAGACACACACCCAGCCATGCGCCATCATGGGTGGAATTACAGATCTGCCACCAGCATGCCAATGTTCTAAGTTGAAAACTTGAATTGGCATAATCAGATCAGCTAAGGCCAATGTCTCCAAGCAAGGATGAGTAGGTTGTTTCATTGATGGCATAGAGGGCCCGCATGAAAACATTATAAATCCCTGATCTATAACAAAGAAAGCATGGGTGGGGCTACACATCTCTCGACCAACCATGATGGAGAGAAGTGGGAGAAAAGTTACCACAATCCTCGACCACTATGACGCGAACAGAAAGTTATCGGCACTTTCGATACTTGCTTCCTTGGTCGCCAACCAGAATATGTCGGCATCTAACTTCTAAACCAAAAACAGGACCCCAAAAAAAGAGGAAGGAATCTCTTAGACTACAAACGTTACCAAATGTGAGGGGAGAGCTGGTTTCAAGGGTGCGTGCTCTATATGTACAGGATCCACCTACTTTCACACAATTCCAGATGTAAATCTGCTTGAATGAGTTAATCAAAATATCAACTTCCTTTCATCAGATGTTCTCCAAGTACCATCGTAAAACACTTGGCCTCACTGAGACAAAGGAACATAAAAGGAGACACGTAAAGCCATTGCGGCTACGCCCACACACATGGAAATGTCAATGAGATATCACGGGTCCAACTACAGATCTCTCTCTCTCTCTCTCTCTCTCTCTCTCTCTCTCTCTCTCTCTCTCTCTCTCTCTCTCTCTCTCTCTCTCTCTCTCTCTCTCTCTCTCTCTCTCTCTCTCTCTCTCTTCCTTCTCCATTCCCTCCCTACCACCTGGCCCATTCCATATTTCAACTTGCGCCCTCCATCCCCCTCCTGATCCTTGGTCCGCTTTTCCCCATCCTTTTTTCTCTCCATGTCCTGTGTCTGTCACCTCTCTCTTCCCCTATTTCTCCATGACTTTCTCTCCTTCATTGGGATCCTCTTCTAGCTCCTCTCTCCAATACTAGATGTGGCCCCTGTGGATCTGGTGTGTCCTTTCCTCTCGTCCTCTCTCCGTCGCTCATTCTCTCTTATTTGCTCTCTCTCCATCACCTCCATATCCACATTTACCCTATCGCTCCCGTGATTGAGGCCCTTTGTCACTATCCTGCTCCATCCTTTCCTTGCATGTTCCCTCCCCTCCACTCTGAGATCCTCTTCCTGCCTCGCAATCTCTTCTTCCCCACCTTGTCCACATCCCTCTACTTGACCTGCATTTCTTACCTTGTGCTTGGCCCTCTTTCCCCTGCACTTCATCGGTTCCTACATCCTCACCCTGATTGGCTGGCATCCAACCTCCTCCTGCTCTCCATCCCACATCCTGATCGCCCCCCTCCAAATCCGTGCTGCCCATCGCATTCTTCACAAATCAGGTCCCTGACCTACATCCTGCGACCATTTACTTTAGGACCCTCCTCAACGTCTTCCTCCTCCACAATCTCCTTAACGCCAGCAGACTTACTCTGCCTGCTTCACCCTATCACGGTGACTCTCCTGCTTCCTCTGTAGTCGCATCCCATCCTGACCGACCAAATCCCGACTCTCTTATCCTCCTGATCCTGCATCCCCAACCTCCCCCTTCGTCCTTCTCCTGCTACTCCTGCCTCTCAAATTTTGATGGCAACCTTCTCCTCCCTGCATGACCAGGTGATTGACCCTACTCTTCCTTCTCCCCCTGCCTCTCCGCATGCACGGCATGATCCCCACCTACTCCTTCCGATAGGGGCTGTGCAAAGTTCCTGTACTGCTTGCAACATGGCGCCTCCACAAAAAATGGAGTTGCAGCCCTAAATGTGGATGGAGGGAGGAGGGAGGAGAAGAGAGAGAGAGGGGATGCACTTCACAGACGCAAGACGAGCCCACCTATTTGGTTTTGGGGCCTACTGTGAACGGAACCCTCCACCTCTTCGCTCACAACAAGGCTAAGAGAGAGGGAGGGTGGGCGGGAGGGAGGGAGAGAGAGGCAGGGAGGAAAGGAGGGAGGAAGGGAGCGCTTCGCCACACCGCGGGGACTCACCTATGTCCTTTCTGGGTTGAGTGTGAGTGGAATTCTCCGCCATCTTCAGGTACAACATCGCAGGCACAGAGAGAGAGAGAGAGAGGCTGCACTTCCGCATGCCCATTTGCACGCAGCTCGACTCTTCTCCACCTGCCTGTTCCTTTCCGGGCAGTGCTGACCAGCGCAGAAAACCCGTCTGAAAACCCAATGTGCCTAGCTCAGTTGCACACCGATGAACTGCTGAAATACCGGCGTGAGGTCAAATCCTTTCTTGAATTATCTGGGCCCCCTCAGTTAGACCCCAAGGCGCCATGCCACTAACTCGATGAAAATCTCAAAAAGCTCTGCATCGAGGGCTTTGCAGTGCCACTTACCAAATGTGAAAGGCCAAAAAAAATGTCACAAAAATGACAAAGAAAGAAATAATGAAAACAGCCTTCAGATTTCACAGTTAGAATTGTCACGCGGTCTGTCCCTGGATGCTTTTTGAGTAGGAATTCCAGGACACTGTCGATAGATGCCAGGAAACAAGCTCCTTATCCAAAGGCCCTGATGAGCCAGACTGCAGAAGGGACGAGAAGAACTTCAATAGAATGTAGTAGTACTAGTAGATTAAAAACCTGTTCCTTTGTCATCACAGCTACCACTTCCTGCCCACCATGTCCCATGTCCTCTTGCAGGATACTTATCATGCCACCAGATGGCGGTGTCAACTTGTTCTTCCCTTACAAAAGTAGAGACAGAACCTCTTACTCAGCTTGACATATCGCTGTATTCTTGGAAATTCAAAACGATGGAATAGAAGTACTGGGTTTAGCTTTCCGCTGCCGAAAGCTAAGTCAAGCTCCGGAAAGAAAGGTAAAGAACAAAAAAAAAACAGAGTAAGCAGTGCCAGCAAAACTCAACTAATTAATGTTTTGTTAACCATTAGACTTCCTATGCAACAGGAACGTAAAGGAAGTTTGTACAGTGTTCCTTTGTACAGTGTAGGACTACCGAAGTTCGGGTGGGCAGAAGGCAATCCATACATGCTGTGACAGGAGGGCCTTGGGAGAAGAAGTGCAACTCATGCTTCGCTTGGCTGCAGTATCCGATCCAGTGCAACCTACAGAGATCAATGCTGACCGATAAGCGTAATCACAAAAGGGATCTATGACTCCGGGCCCCAATCAAACAACTATTAACAGTACCTCTCTTGAAAAGCTTCTAAACGCGATAGCCAAAGGAGAATTTGAATGGGGAGCAGCTTGTATTCCCCTCAGACCTGGGAAGAACGAAAAGCGCCCACTGAGAGTATCATGCTTCCATGACAGAATCGTGCAGGAAACTCAACAATATGTGACGTGTAAGACTCTGTGTGCCCTGAAGCAAAGGGACATTTGTGGTGTGAGGGAAAGGACCCCCAAAGCAGAAGCACGGCAGACCTTCTGGCGTGCACAGCATCCACAGCAGTACAACTCAAGTGCTCTAGGCGAAACACCATTTAAAAGTGAAAACACTGGACCATAACATCAGAGAGATACGACGGTAGCTGTTCGCAAAAGAAAAGAGAGCAAACATTGATCTCCACTCGTAGGATTCTGCATCACAGAACCAATCCTGCTAACCATTGTAACTGTAAATGATCACGCGAAGCTGGGCATGCAATGAACCAGTGCATGGTTCATCAGATGAAATACATTCACAAAATAATTGGAGATACCACAAGCAAATTCTAAAATGCACGGTGTTCAAACTCTGTGGGGGACCACCACGAGTAAAACTCAAAGGAAACCATTGCTGAATCCGTTTCTGACTTCCACACAATACATGAAGAGGAAGTTCCCCTCTCATACACTGGCAGTTCAGATCCTAGACTACAGAGAGTTCGTAGCACTCTCGTGACAGCTTTCATGGCCAAGCATGACCACCCGAAGAGGACCAATGCATGTTGTGACAGTTTTTCTCCCATGGGCTTGAATCTCACTGTGCACCGCATGGGCATAACCAGAGCGTACAGTGCAGACAACCATTATGGATGAGAGATCATGGATAAGATAAAAGAAGATTGCATTAGACGATTCAGTGATAGCATTACAGGATGGCTTTACTGTATTAAATGTCGACTAATAGTGCATGTAGAAACACAGGGAGAAAGGAATCATTGTGGAAAAGGGGAAAGAGTGCAGTGCAGAAAAGGGACAAGCGCAGTTAAGAGAAGGAGAAAGATGGCGCCGAGAAGGAGAAGCGTGGCACCAAGAATATGCAGAGAAGGAGAAAGTGCGGCACCAAGAATATGCAAAGAAATGTATTACGAGTTTCACAAGGCAGAATACGGAGTAGCACAAGGAGAATGAGTGCCATGCTGAAAAGCAAAAACAGCGCACTGCCGAGAAGGCGAAAGAGTGCAGTGCCAAAAGAACGTGATGCCGGGAAGGAGAGAGTGCAGCGCCGAGAATATGCAAAGAAATGTACCACAAGGTCCGACAACACAAAGAATGCATCACACTGAGTCCCAGGCCAAATGGGAAACGAACTCTTGCCACATCACACTGAGTCCCAGGCCAAATGGGAAACGAACTCTTGCCACATCTGGTTTCGTTTCGGTCTTTGTTGACAGGAAACATCTTTTATTCATGGTAGACACCTAGCAATAGCACCCGAAGAGCAGATGCAATGCCAAGAGCAATCACACTATCTTACGTTCACTGATATCAGTGACATCAACGAGAGACTGTTGTACATGTGAGGCATCAAACCATTACAGGGAACATAATGAAAATTGGTAGGGGACGAGTTGAACATCGTATGCACAAGACAGAGAAACAGCCATGCCAACATCACTCCAGAGAACAGCGGGTCAAGACAGGGTGGCAAAAGGCAAATCCGGACCTGGATCAATTGAGCCTGTGGCATCAAAGAAAGAATGTGGAAGGCATCAAAACCATTACAGGTGACATGATGAAGATTTGGTAGGGGAACAATTGAAAATCATGAGCACAAAGACAGAGGAAATGCCATGTCAATCTCACTCCAGAGAGTAATGGTCCAAGGTAAGGGTGGCAGCAGGCAAATCCAGGCCTGGATCAAGTGAGCCTGAATAAGAAAAAAACCTTAACAGTGGCTGAATAAAGACATGTCGGCGACCAGAACTCGGTTGGGATGGGAACGCCTGCCATTGCGTGCAAGACACGGGACTGCGATGCCTGAAAGCAGTCACATGACCCTTTAATTTGTTGATCACGATTCCCGAAGTCATTCAGTTTCAGAACACCATTCCACACTTTCTTTAGTGGGAAAAGAGCAGCTCCCATTAACCAGTCGACCTCCCGGACCCCAACGACTGTGTACCCTGCCTGCACATCGAGTGCGCACACCCCGTTCATGCCCAGAGAGGAGGAAATAAGGTCTCTGCTCCAGCAGTGTTATCATCAAAGTCCCACCAAAGTCTCATTCCAAGCAAACACTCACTCCCACCCCTCTCTGCATCACATTGTTGGAACACATGGAAAGAATTATGTCCACAGACAGAGAGCCAGGAAGAACACTCTGTTTGTAACAGTCATATATACCCGTACATGTCTAACATACGTAAATAGCAGCCAGCAATGACTCTGGGAAAGTCTACCAAAAAGTTCCAAATCAACTATCAAGTGGGCTGATGAAATACACGGTGATATGTGCCCTCCTCTTCCCTCACCTGCCCCGCTTCCCCCCCCACCGCCCGCTTGGGCCGAGGTGTGTAAGCAATCACTTCCATGCACCCACTCAACCACTGATGCAAGGGCCCACGCCCCCCCCCCCCCTCCCCCCACACACACATAGAGGAAGTCGTCATGAGAGTGAGCAACTCAAAGTTACATACCTACTCATTAGCGATCGATCACAGGGGTCTTAGCAGAAAACCAAACAGAGGACACGAAACACAATCTTTATTGGACTCCACAGCTGCATGAGAAGGGTATAGGTGCAGGCATATGATTCTTATCAGTAAATGGTCAATGATAAATGAAGCGAAGATTCACATACACACAATGGGGATGCTTACCAACACAGCACTCCTCAAAGGGTCCATCAACACTGGGCGCAAAGACGTTCATTACATGAACAGGAGTGCACAATTATGTGATACACGGCAGATATGTACATAGAAACACAAACGTATAGTGAGTACATGTACATGAAAACAAGAATGTAAAGTGAGTATAACATATATATCGAATGCGAGAGACAACATTTCCTTACAACGTGAGACCACGCATCCAAAATCCTGTGCGAGTAGCCTATGGCTTATCCAGCCATCTACAACTACAGGTAGGTGAGCATTTCCCCCACTTGGGCAAAGGTATCTTGTCGAAAGTAAACTGGGCAGAACATTCTCAAAAGAGCTATACCTTTCTATCCCTGCTCTTCCACGCAGCGGTTGAAAGATTTCCATACCCTCGCGTCAATGCGACATACAGATCAGAGTTGACAGATGCCAACTGTTTGATGAAATCCCCAGTTTCATCTACTTCCAATGTCTGTCATGCATAAGCGCCCACAGTCTGGCATACGCCCATAATCTGCAACAGAATGTGTGCCCCCTAGAAGGAAACTATGCCCACAAAGTCCAATGAAGCAGTTAGAGCAAAATACCTCAGAGATCCGATAAGCCCCTCCAAAGAAGTGCAACGCACCCACTTGAACTGTGTCATTCTAGAGAGTTGTCAAGTGGCAGGGATGGACAAGTTGTGTGCCCCCTAGAAGGAAACTATGCCCATAAAGTCCAATGAAGCAGTCAGAGCGAAATACCTCAGAGATCCAATAAGCCCCTCTAAAGAAGTGCAACACACCCACTTGAACTGTGTCATTCTAGAGAGCTGTCGAGTGGCAGGGATGGACAAGTTGTGTGCCCTCTCCAAGACTCCCAATGTGTCCGCTTAATATTGTGTCACGTCAGTGGGTGATGCAGACTCGGACACAGATTGTCACTGTAAAGGGGGATCCAGACTCTGCGTACGGAGTCATCCCTTTCTTCTGCATGGGTGCAGACCAGGCCGAGGACATCCACCTGACAAAACCGGGAAAAAAGCATGCTTGAAATATATACAAATGGAGCATCCCAATACACTTATTCTTACAATCAGACAGTCCAGATGCCTGACCAGACGCCCCAATTGTCACCATGCTAAAGATCTTATGGTAATTAGAAATTCCAACAACAGCCACAACAGACAATCCAGACTTCTACAAAAAGAGGCCCGCTGCTTTGTTCATCAATGTCAACGTTTCTGTCACTAGCAGCCCACCTCAGACGTCCGCCCATCCACCAATGAAGTCAGAAGCAGTGACTGGCTGTCTAGAACAACAGAAGCACAGCATGCAAGCCTTAGACATGTGGAGGTGGACATTGGCAGCTGGATGCAATGACAAGCAGGTCATTCCATCAGGGTCATCAAACACCTCTACTGGATAGAGCTCAGAAAGGTGTGACAAAAAAAACAAGAAAGAAATTTCTGAACAACAAGGTAACCAACCACCCCTCCACGTATCAAAGTAGCTGGATGGAACATACAGCCAGGATATGCCTTTCATTTGGTTGCCAAACCCCACCTAATGACTCGCTACATTGGATGCTCTCACAGGCATTGTCTATCAGAATATTTGCCCCTTGGGCACAACTGAAAAAGCAAAAGACCAACCGGGACTTAAACATATTTCAGTGGCAGCACTCGATCCACACTACTACACCGGGTAATGAAATGGGGGCCTGGCAGTGAAGGGCTAAGCGAGGACTTAGGACAGGAAAACCAAGGCAGCAAGTAAGGAGTATTCAGTGAATGAGATACTAATCCAAGAACTGCCAGAAAAAAACGCCAGATATAAACTGCTACTTCACAAGGCTCTGCCCGTCACACGGCTCTGCCCACCAGTAATCAGTTATCAATTACTACTTCACAAGGCTGCTTCTGGTTATGCTCGTCATTGAAAAAACTCACTCAATTGCTAAGTACTATGCAGACTAAAAGGCAATGCCCATTGATTGTGCCTGATATAACATCAACACGACAGCTGAAAAGAATAGGGGACAGCCCTTTCCGACCAAAGCCCTGTAGCGCAGAGGAGACCGAACTGTTGACACAGGTCCAACTTGCCTTGCAAAGACCGGAACAGACAGAACACCTATGAGCCACTGAAAACAACACAGCCACACGGACTGCAGTCGCAAATACCCATATGATAGTATCCAATGAACTAGCAATAAGGTATATGTCTGATAAGTACAGTGTCAAAGCTATAGTACCCAGTCTTCGCTCAGCTATAGCATTCAGGGTCATCCAAATGTGATGGCATTTACTACTACAGTCCCAAATAACCACATGCAACTAAGCATATGTTAGCATATTTATTGTCACGTATTTATCCACTAAAAGAGTTCACTTTGCAAAACAAGCAAAGAAAATACTAAAATAACAGACAGAATGAGGCACATTCTTTTGCCTTTCCCTGCAGTTCTGTCTCATCTTTCTTTCACTTATATATTGTCACATATCTATGAACTAAAAAGGGCTCGCGACGTTGATGAAGTTGAGCGCGAGATGCCCGCATCCCCATGTGCCGGTGAGCCATAAGGCAGAAAGGGCGAAAAGGACAAGAAACCGGGCGGTGTGACAGGCTGTTTCCTTGGAGTTTCACCGACTCATCAGGAGGCTGAACCCTCTACAGTCTGCAGAGTCCCCTAACCTATGGTATTGTACATGATTAACCCCAATTGTGATTGGGCACCGACCACTGCCCCACTCCAGATACCCCAAGGCGCGCACTAACCACTGCCCTCGACTGTACCTGTGACGAAAATCAAAGCAGAATATCACCAACCCACACCAGACAGAAGACTCTGCAGACTGGTCATTAATACCCCATCGTAAGCGAGCAGAAGCCCCACAGATCTGGCTGATAACTGCGGTGCGAGAGAACCAATACCAAATCTGACCTCAGCAACTATTGCCACAAATATATAAATTCAGTCTAGACTCTTCAGCCACAGGACACAGGTCCGGCTGAGTAATCTGCCAAGAATGTCAAAAAGGAACCACTGCCTAAATACTCAGGAAACAGTCCATCATGCCTCTATCGACATGACACTGATGGGTATTCAGGAAGTGGCATCGGATTCAGCACCATCCCCAAAAAACTGGCATGGGCCATACAATAAGGTACACACAAAAAATCACCATATAGACATGAGAGTCCACACACTCAGGTACTGACAAAGGGGATGGAGATAGGTTAAGAGGAAGGGGATTGCTTAACAAACACAATGGCTTACCTTATTCTTCATCACAACAAGAAATTGCGCCGAGGGATCCTTGGGGGTCAGCCCTCTGACGGTCTCCAAATGCCATCCTCTTGCCGGACCTTTTTGCCTGGCAGCATAGTATTGTGAACCAGTTATAGACCGAAGAGCCACCACCACCCCATCTCTTAACACACCAGTCTCACACAGCCCATGGCTAAAACTTCGGGAGATCCCTCCAGGCTGAATCTGCAACTGAGCCCCCCCACCATGAAAACCATCAAATAAATTGACTCCATCCCTTACCCTGAAATCTGCTACTGAATTGACACCCTCCGCCTCCACACCATTGCTCATTGCCATTCCCATCGCTTCATTTGTTCTCCGTACACCCCCCATCAGGTCCACTTCTGCACCATTGGTGACCCCTTCTCTGGCAACCTTCACCATGGTTTCGGCATCCTTCCTCTCACCCCCTGGCTCCTCTGCTTGCACTTGATTGGAGAGAACTGCCTCCCCTTCCCACTGAAGCGAGTTGCTTGACCTTGTTCTCTGATGCCTGCGTCCTCGTGCAGACTTTTTCTTTGACTTCTTACCCCCCCCCACGCCCCCTTTCTCTCCACTACCTCCCCCGGACCCAGGTCTGAAACTCAGGCCGAGGTTTGCAAGCCCACTAACAATTCCGAGCGGCCCCTTTAAGCCCTTTTCAACGGGGTCATCTGCAGGCTTTCCCTGCACCTCCCAAGGTTCAACAACCTCATGTGGACCATCCCCATCTAGTCCACCCTGGCAAAATTGAGGCGCAAACAAGGACAGGCCTCCTACTCCCCGCTGCTGCTGTGGATGCTGATGCTGAAGAGGCGGATGAGGCATCTGCCACCCAAGCCCCTGTGAAAATAACCCTTCTCCAGTGATCCAGCCCTGCCCTTGGCTTACCCCGATCTCCAGGCCATGCCCACGTTTCTCCCCTCCCCTGACATCCCGTAATCTCTCTCTTTCCCTCTCTCTCTCCCACTCGCGCTCCCTCTCCAATTCCATTTCCCTCTCCAGTTCCTTCTCCATTTCTCTCTCCCTTTCTAACTCCTCTTCCTCATCCTCCTTTGAAATGGCATCATCTGGGACTGTTCCCTCCACCAGATATGAGTGGATTAATGCAACAGCCTTGGTCCGGATGTCTGTCCACACCTCTTCACTGTAATCCGCACTGTGCGGAAGAATGAGAACATTCGGCATTTCCCGCACCTGCAACACAGAGATATCAAGCCCTACATGCTTGCATCAAGAGCACTTAAACCACCAGTTCATGGACCTCTACTACATGCTTGCATCAACAGCACTTAAACCACCAATTCATGGACCTCTGCTATTCACCAAAACGCAGTACAGTGTGACTGTGGCAAGATGAACAGTGATCCGACACGGGGCAGGTTTGAAGGGAAAAGGCTGGTGGGCCCAGAAAAAAAAAGAAAACAATGAGAAACTGGGCTTGACTGCACTATTTACTCAGACGTCCTGCCTTGCTGGCAGGGCACTAATCCTAGAAAGAAACAAGAAAACAAAGACCCATTTGGACGTAATATCCATCCGCTACATTCTGGAAAGTAATAGTGCGAGTATGCCCTGAGTGAGGGCATTCCTGAGAGTGTGAATAGGAGGAAAGAAGCAGAAGGAAAAAAAGGAAAAAGGAATCGAGTATATGGACGTGATAGCGGTCAGATACATTCTGGAAAGTCGTAGTGTGAGTATGCCCGCAGTGAGGGCCTTTCCTGAGGACGTGGAAACGTCTGCCTTGCTGGCAGGGCACTAAAAGAGAGAAGAAAGGAGAGGGTGGGAGGGAAGACTGATTTGGCCGTGATAGTGGTCAGATACATTCTGGACAGCACTATTGTAAGTATGCCCTAGGTCAGATGCCTTCCCCAACATCTCTTTTCAGCATCTCTTTTCTGTTTCTTTCATGAAACGGCAACGTCCTCTGTTCTCATTGATCTGGATTTAGTTTTTTTTTTTTTTTGCTTGTCCTTTTGGTGTCATCTGCTGGCACGAGGTACAACACAGTTTCAAGGTAGGCTGGTACCGGTACCCCGAGATTTTTCTTTTCGGCCTGTCACTGTAGCAGTCAGGCTCGGAAAAGTGCAACTTTTGGTTCGTCAATTTAGGTTCGTGTGAACTGGTGGTTTAAGGTCCATCACGTACCCACAAGACAACTCACGAGCACAGAGACACATTTGGCACACTAGCACAAGGGTCACGATAGCAGACATACCACAACATGCCTGTTGAGGCATGACCGGAAGCGCCAAAAAGGTTGGAAGAGTATAGCGAAAGATGCGCGTGGTGGTGGGATGGCAAGGAATCTGAAACAGATAGGCAGGCGTAGTTAAAAAAAGCAAATACATGATGGATAATATATGAGAAATCCTGATAAGAGGGTGAGGACAACCGAGACGTACGCAAGGAGGGCAGTCAAGAAACTGTCCGCGATATGCTAGAAATCAGACCTGCAAATAGTGACAGACGGACCATCTATCACCATCCGCATATTGATTCTTTCACTGAGGCATACACAAGCAGCTAAAGCATTTTACTAACTAATCTTCTGGACTCGACTGCAAGAGCCTCCATACTCGTTGCCAAGATGCCTCGTTTTATTTTGATGCTTGGTTACTGCTACCAGCTTAACATATTACTATGCACAGGAGTTGCTCTCTCTCTCTCTCTCTCTCTCTCTCTCTCTCTCTCTCTCTCTCTCTCTCTCTCTCGTCCAGTGCAAATCCCTCCGTCAGCGCTCGCCCTCAGCCCTCAGCCACACAAGGAACCAACTGGAAAACAATGAATGTCCTCAGGCTGACTGCCCAGCTATATACTGCTAGGTCTATCTGTGTCCTCCAATCGTTGGTCCTGATCTCACGACCAAGTTCTGGTCCTGAACTCTGGCCTAAAACGCTTGCCTGGGTCCCTACCGGACATCCATGCCCTCCTGCTGATGTAGCAGGGAACTGGAGGACTGGGCCAGGCGTATGCAGACAAACGGCTTGTCCAGTCCGACTACCGGACAAACAAAGTCTGGCCTACCTCGGCCTACCTGAGAACCACTGGTCCGAACAGTAATCCCCTGATCGGACTGAACGAATCATCCAAAATGTCACCTCTGAAGAAGACGAAAATAGAACCACCGAATCCCAGCCCAAACTCTACTCACTGAAAATGAAATATACAATAAATAAAAATGTTGCACAAAAGGAAAATGCAAAACAACAAAAAAAGGGAAAAATGTGAGTCCATGAGGCTGGGCCAAATGCAGTGGCCATGGCCCGGCAGGTCGCACAGCCAAAGGGGCTGTGCGGCATACGAGGTCTGCTGCAGAAAGAATGGGCCCGTGTAGTAGCCGCGAGAATGCTTCTCTCTCTCTCTCTCTCTCTCTCTCTCTCTCTCTCTCTCTCTCTCTCTCT
>BFEA01000695.1:25721-51373 GCA_003427395.1 Chara braunii | reverse complement strand
AACGACCGGGGCCTGTAGATCCTAAGTTTTAGGCTTTTAGGCTGAATGTCCGGGACGGGTCCTACAGGGCCCGTGTGGCTACGCAGTATGCCACACAGGGTGTCCGCCTGAAGACATAGTCAGTTTGGACCCATAGACGTTCATGAGCTGTTGCCAGTGCTTGCCCGTAAATCATGTATCCCTGTCACTTACGATAGTCAAGGGATGCCCGTAGTCTTTCACCCAATGATTGAAGAACTCCCGAATTACTAGGTCCATTCTAGCTTCAGCAGGGAGTGGCACAAAAACAGCAAACTTGCTAAATCTGTCCACTATCACCATAACTTAGCTCTTTCCATTTCTACTCCTAACCTTACTGTCCATAAAGTCTACAGACACGGAGTCTCCGGAACCCCACGGTATAGGCAGCGGTCTAAGTAAACCAAGGGGAGGCTGTGTGGAACTCTTGTTCCTCTGACATACTTTGCAGCCTTGCACATAAGCTATACAACCATGTTTCATTCCAATCCACGTGTAGGAACGTAAGAGGTTAGCATACGTCTTCCTCCAACCGAAATCCCCCTAGGATTAGACTGTGAATCTCCTCACTGTTTGGTATGCATAGTCTGTTGTGCACATATTTCTTCTCATGGGTCATCCTATAGTCCGAAACTTTGTGTGGTGGCGTCTGCACCTTGTTAATCAATTGACTATAGACAGGATCACTAGCGTAAGCGGTTCTAATCTTCTCTTGTAACTCAGCGCCTGCATCCAAATATGTTACTATGGCACTGAAGAAATCAGCTTGTGCATCAGCAACGGCATTATACTTCCCCTTTACTGGCTTAAGCCACCAGTACTTGACCCAGCTATTGAACCCGAGCCCGAATATGCCCTGCGTGCCAATTTTTGCCAAGCCTGCAGGGGGCGGGAACCAACATGGGACATTTGATGCTTGGCACAGGCACCGCCCTTATTCTGGACCTGCTGCCAGCAGCTGGAATGTAAGGAGGTGATAGTTGCTCCCCACCTCTCGCCGGGAGCAGAAGCACAAACAGCCGAGAATCTTCAAAAAAAAAAAAAACAAAAAAAAAAAAACAAAGGGGAAAAGAGGTACCAAGCTCTGAACGTGATTGCCCTCAGATACATCCACTGCTGCAGCAAAGTACAGCCAGATACATTCTGGAAAGTGCTACGTCACAGTGAAGCCCTGGAATTGAAACGGTTGGCACGCATTGAATGCTCAGAAGCACAAAAAGCCGAGATACTGCTTCCGAAACAAAAACAAAACAAAAAAACAAAGGGGAAAAGAGATGCCAAGCTCTGAACGTGATTGTCGTCAGATACATCCTCTGCTGCACCAAAGTGCAGCCAGATACATTCTGGAAAGTGCTACGTCACAGTGAAGCCCTGTAATTGGAACGGTTGGCAAACATTGAATGCTCCCCGTCTCTCACGGGGAGCAGAAGCACAAACAGCCGAGATACTGCTTCTAAAAGCATTACAAAGGGGAAAAGAGATACCAAGCTCTGAACGTGATTGCCCTCAGATTCATCCACTGTGCCCGGAAGTGCAGCCAGATACATTCTAAAAAGTGCTAACGTTACAGGGAAGCCCTGAAATCCGAAGGGCTGGCGGGCACTCATGAAAAAACAATTTTCTTCCGAAAAAAAGAAAAAGAAAGAAAACAACGATCTGTTTTTTTTCCCTCATGTTGCAGTTCCTTTTCTTTTCTCTTTTCCCCCTCGTCCCCTTCAGCCTCCGCTCGTTTCCACATAGCACAACACCAGGACATCTGACAGTCCATTTGCCCCGTTTCTGTGGGCCCACGCACATCCTCCACCATCGCACTGCCAGGCCTTCCCCGAACCCCGGCGCGTTAACGTGGAAGGCCCGCGGCCCATGTATGGGCCAAGTACTGGTGGTTTAAGTTCAACGTCAAACTAATCTTAGGTCTCATCCGGGCTTGGGTCTTTAGCCAGCGAAGTGTCTCATAGTCCGAAAAAACTTTGAAATGCCGATCTAGGAGGTAATGCCGCCAATGATTCAAGGCTTCTCTAAGAGCAAACTGCTCTCTCTCGTGCCACCAATGATTCAAGGCTTCTCTAAGAGCAAACTGCTCTCTCTCGTACGTGGAAGTGGCAACCTTCTCACTAGGCAGTCTACAGGACATACACTCAACGGGTAGGTACCCATTACCGTCATTCTGCTGACGTACAGCACCCGTATTGACTCGCGTCAGTGGTAACTGTAAATGGCAAAGATGGATCAGCGACATTCAAGAATGGGTACTCTATCAAGCACTTCTTCAAACACTTAACGGCTGAGGTGCAGTCCTTATCCCATTTCCAGACTTTCTTTCCTCAACAGCCTATGCAATGGAGCAGCTATTACAGTAAAAGTTCCGTACAAACTTGCGGTAGAAGCTGGCCAGACCAAGAAGCGACCGTAATTCCATCAACGTATGCGGTGTCGGCCAATCTTTGATTGCTGCTATCTTAGCGTCCTCCGCTTTGATTCAATCCCCATCCAACATATGTCCCAAATACAACACATGAGCTTAGCACATTCACACTTTGTCGGGTTTAGCTTAAACTCAGCTTCACGCAACTTGCTTAGCACTAACCGAAGGTGCTGCTCATGCTCTTCTAACGACTTACTGAAAATCAAAATATACAACGACGAATTTATCTAGTGCTCTTCTAACGACTTACTGAAAATCAAAATATCATTTAAATATACGATAACGAATTTTTCTCTTCGGCCACAGAAGTGTTCATCCATGCAACGCTGGAAGGTATCGGGGGCATTAGTCAACCCAAACAGCATGACCACAAACTCGTACTAGCCATATCGAGTTCTAAAGGCCATCTTGTGCTGATCCTCAGACAATACCTCAATTTGATGGTAGCCTGATTTCAGGTCGATCTTCGAGAAATATTTAACCCTGCACTCTATCCAGAAGGTCGTCGATCCGTGGTAATGGCTCAACATTCTTTATTTTTATCGCAGAGACCCATATAGTCTATACACATCCGTAGATCGCCCTCCTTATTTGGCACAAACAAGACCGGTGCACCATACCGCGAGGAACTTAGCTCAATCCACCCTTTTATCAGTTCATCTAATTGTTTGCGCAGCTCATCGAGCTCCTTGGGAGGCATCCGATAGATGGGGCCCTTCGGAATCCTGCTACTGGGTTAATATCTATCGCGTGCTTAGTCTCCCTCTCAACTACTCCACTTGGGACCTCTCCCACATCAGCAAACTCGTCTAACAGTCTCTGCACATTGGGTGGTATTGGCACTTTCTTCCTTCTTACCCTCACTAACCAGTCTCACATAGGCAGCAAACACTTGCTCAATGAGGCCATTCTTGACCACGTGCCTGGCGAATGCGGGGGCACTCGTACAACAAAGGGACAAGCTACTCTCTACGCCGGATGCATGATACAAACGTAGTTTCTTTTTCCAACCTGTTCCTCGTCAGCCCATGAGTCTGATGCAAATCATGACGAAGAAAAATTCACTGCCTTTAAAAAGACTGTCTGTGCTAAGGGACCAAATCTAAATTCAGGAAAGAACTATGTCCAACTTCCCAAGGGAGTCAAGATCCCAACGAAACCGGAGGATGCAGCCACTAAACCATGGATTGACCTCAGGATCACTGAAAATAATTGGAGGATTAGGCTCAAGAAGGGGTTATGCCTGCATTGTACAAGACTGTTATAGGCTGCAGGGAAGCCAGAATCGGGCGTAGAGTTGACTTCAGCATCCTCTACGGCAAGGGAGACTGAATCTGAAGCAAATCAGTAGTCCTCCCTTGAAGCCCAATCATCTGTTGATTCCAAGGCTGAAGTGTGTCATGCTTTGTATGTCGAGGCTTAGGAAGAGTCTGAGACGGTTGACTTCCACTACCGCTTGGAGCATTGGGTTGAGATGAAACATCAGTGTGCCCAAGGGACAGTGAAGTTGATCTTCTTCAAACTTCTCATAAACCAACGCTATCTCCGTGTCTTGATTGATAGTGCTGCAACTACTTACTTTATGTCACCACACGGGATACGCAAAGTGGTCTTGGGAATGAAGCAAGTGGCTTTGCAGAACCCTTGTCGGACCCAAGCAAGCAACGAGGAAGTTGTTTCCTCTACGCATACATCAAAGGTGTGGGCACTACCTTTGACAAGGACAAAACCGTCACCCACGCTCTGAACTTCTATGTCCTTGACAAGTGTCCCTTCGACGTTGTCCTTGGCTTGGGCTGGCTGCAGTCCCAATGCGAATGGACCAAGTGGAAGGAGTCACTTTTCATGGTCAAAGATGCTCAAGGGAACGAGCTTCCCGTCCTCTTGGATGAGAAGCACGAGTCCCCGGTGACTTTTCTGAATGCCATGCAATTCTGCAAGAAGTGGCTCAAGCACAAAGAGGACGAACAATTGTATGTTGCCTTTGTTCGCCCTACTCATGTGCCATCTACTTTTTCGGCTAGTACCAATACTACTTCATCTAGCAATTCTACTTCTAGCCCTTCTACTTCTTTACCTACCCCTAATCTAAACGATTCTATTTTGGATTCAGTTGCATCCATTCGCAACCTGCGACCTGATTTAGGTGATCCCTTTGCTGATCCTTCACCCCCACCGGTCCCAACAAACATCCAAAACCTACTGGATTGGTTCCCAGAAGTTCTGCCCGAACCACGTGGAGTTCCCACGCGATCGGTCTGACACACCATCGAGTTGGTCGAAGGTGTTGTTCCTCCAAAGGGCTACGTATACCGAATGGGATCCTGCGAGTTGGAGGAACTCCGGCAACAGATTGATGAAATGATCGACAAGGGATGGATCAAGCCTAGTGAGTTTGAATTTGGTGCCCCTGTTTTGTTTGTCCCGAAGAAAGGACGCAAGCTCCGTATGTGTATTGACTATCGCGGTCTAAGCCGCATCACCAGAATGAACGCATATCCATTGCCTCGCATAGATGACTTGCTTGATGTCGCAGGTGGGTGCAAGGTCTTCTCCAAGATCGATCTCAAGTCTGGCTATCACCAGATTGAAGTCGATCCTGCGGACCAGCACAACACTGCGTTCAAAACACGCTATGGGCTTTACGAGTTTGTTGTAATGCCCTTCGGTCTCACAAACGCACCGACCACCTTTCAAAGCCTCATGGACAAGGTCCTCCGCGAACAGATCTGTCGGTCCGCGGTGGTATACCTTGATGATATACTAATCTTCAGCAAATCCATGGAGGAACACATAAAGCACCTTGATTCCCACCATCCTCAAGAAGACGCAACTTCATCTCAACTTAGAGAAATCTGAGTTTGGGAGGGATAGCGTAATCTATCTTGGGTATCGGTTGTCTGTTGCAGGCCTAGAGCCTGAGGCAACCAAGGTTGAAGTCATACGCAATTGGCCTCAGCCCGCGAACATCTGCAAACTGCGCTCTTTCCTTGGTCTTGCATCGTACTATCGAAAGTTTGTGCCCCGCTTCTCTATTATTGCTCGCCCGTTGTCCCGGTTAACAAGTAAGAACGTCCCTACTCTTGGGACACCACATGAAAGGATGCCTTTCAAGCTTTGAAAGAAGCTTTGGTGAGTTACCCTGTACTCCGCATTGCAGATTCCAAACTAATATTCGTAGTTACTACTGATGCAAGCTAGTAAGGAATTGGCACAGTGCTGCAGCAAGATGACGGTGATGGCTTGCGGCGGCTCGAATTCTACAGCAAACGCATGCCCAACGTGAAGGTAGTTACTTCCACCTACATGCGCGAACTCTATGTTTTGCGCATGGCCTTGGACCATTGGAAACACTATCTTTTGGGACGCCACTTCGAAGTGTTCTCATATCGTGAGACTCTGAAGTGGATCAAAGAGCAAACTACCCTGTCCCCTACTTTACTTCGCTGGTTCCATGAAGTTGACATTTTCGACTTTGAGTTAAGGCACAAAAAGGGTTGTTATAATCGAGTCGCTGACGCATTGTCTCGCCACCCTTAGTACATGACTTGCCTTGTGAATTCCTACGACCTTCGGAAGAAATTGAAGGAGGAGATCGTAGAGCACACTGCTAAGGATCCGGACCTTAGTCCCATCCTTGAGCAGTTGCGGGTTGACCCTAGCAGTCAGCCTGATTTTCACGAGTATGGAGGACTGATTTTTCGTCGCCACGGGAATCACGACCGTTTGTGCGTGCCCGACCATGAGCCTCTCCACACGCATTTTCTGGATTTGGCTCATGGCCGGAGTGGACACTTCGGCATGGCAAAGACATACGGGAACCTATTGAGATTGTTTGATTGGCCTGACATGAAGGGATCTGCTGAAAAGTTTGTGGCTGAATGTCAAGTTTGTCAACGAATCAAACCATGTAGACAAAAGTCCATGGAGCTACTAACACCCCTTCCCATTCCCGATGGTCCCGAGGAGCTTGTCTCTATCGACTTCACCGACATGGGTAAGGTAAGTAAGAACGGCTATTCACAAGTCATGGTGATTGTTGACCGCTTCTCAAAATTTTTTAATCTGATTCCTTTGCCATCTCCTGCTCCAACTGAATTGGTGATCCGTGAGTTCAAGCAGAAGTACATTCTGCAGTTCGGAACCCCCCAAACTCTTGTGAGTGATCGGGACCCGCGCTTCATCAGTACGAAATGGAAAGACCTCACGGGCCAACTCCCTGGCCTCAGGCTATGCATGACATCTGGCCGACACCTTGAAGCCAACGGCTTGGCTGAGGAAGTCAACCAAATTGTGTTCCAACTTCTCCGCGCTTTAATCATTCCGGATCAGGAAACATGGGATGAAGAGTTGTATTTCGTCAAGGGGTTGTAAAACAACTCCATCCATTCTGCCATTAGCTAAGGAAGTCAACCAAATTGTGTTCCAACTTCTCCGCGCTTTAATCATTCCGGATCAGGAAACATGGGATGAAAAGTTGTATTTCGTCAAGGGGTTGTACAACAACTCCATCCATTCTGCCACCTGCATGACACCAAACAGGCTGCATTACGGTTGCCAGATTCGTAATCCACTCTCCTACCTATTCCCTGAGCACCCAGTTGGTTTAACACCCAGCAGGCCTGGCTTCAGGGCCAAGTACGATCGCTTGCTCGAAGTTGCCATCGCAACAATGACCAAGCGACAGCACGCCATGATCCATCATGCAAACAAGAAGCACCGACCTTCAGATATTGTGGTGGGAAGTTATGTCTGGGTCAGGACGTCTGAGTTTTCATAAGAAGAGGGAGTATCACGTAAACTTCTCCGACTCTATTATGGTCTGTGGGAAGCTCCGGTGTGGTTGGCGAAGATAAATTTGGCCCTTCGTACGGGGTTATTGTGCCACCACATATCCCATTTCTCATGCATCAAAACTATCTCCACCGTAATGCTAAATCGTTCGATTACCGTGAAGATATGATTCCTCGTGCAATCAACCGCGGACATGAGATAGACAAAATTAAACAGCACGTAGGGAACGGACGCAACAGACAGTACCAGGTTCATTTCATGTACCACCCATTGGATGATCTATACTGGATTTCCAAGCAAGAACTGCTGCGCAGCGCACCGCGCGTTGTTAAAGCCTACGAGCGACAAATGATGCACCTAAAATCTCTGCCAAGCTCACTGCGACCGAGTATTCTCCAAATCTCTCTACCTTGTTTGCCTAGGATGCGTTTGTCAAGGACTCAGAATGAGTTAGGGACCTTGCTCTCGAGGGGGGAGTAGTGTGATGACCCGACCAAACAGGGACTGAAGCACACAACTGATTTTTTAGTTTCGCTCATAGACTGAATGCCTTGCTGAGTTCCCCGCTTGCTACAAAGTTCTCTAAGTCTGTGTATGCACGCTTGCTGGACTGCATGTCTGTCTAAGTGCTGGTTGGCTTGAGTGTGTGTGTGGCCCACAAGGGCACTTGTTCTTTCGTTGGGCCCTCAGGGCCTGTACTTACCTGTGGCCGTGACATTGAGGGATTGCAGCGGGGAAAACACTCAAGTAGCAGGTAGGCCGTTACCGCACCCTGAAGAGGTAGATGTGCGGGTACTGGAGACCGAGCAGAAGAAGACAAAAGTGGCATTTTGAAGAGGCCCGGTAGTTGTAGGTCAGGTCTAGGCGGGTACCAATCCAACCAGTCTGAGTCTAGGGCTTGTACGGGCAATATTAGAGTTTGCAATGATGTTTCCCTCCAAAAGCGAGGAGGTACCAACCTGGGAAGGCCGAGCGGCCTGGACGTCACCGCCCAAGAGGCAAGCAGGCCGCTATATCTCCAGGTCGGGCGAAGAGCCCAGCCTCATTGTCGGTGTGCAAGTTTGGTGACACACTGGTTGGATCGCTGGCTGGAGCAGCGCTGCTGAGGAAGAAGCAAGGACTCGAAGGAGGAAGAAGGACAGGAAGGGGGAGGAGCGCCAGAGGTACTTACTTGGCTATGGTGGCAGCCATCTTCATCACCTTGGTGGGCGCTGCAGCAGGAAGGCCCCAGCTGGGGTTGAGCTACACCAAGACGCTTCTAGGAAGAGTCAGGCATGGTGGCCCGAGCTAGGGTAGCCATATCTACTTTGGTTTCTCCTTCGGACATCTGGGCAAGGCCGAGTAGTTCGCCATAGCCTCAGCCTATGACAGTGAAGAATGGGAGAGGCGGCCATGACTATGGTGGACCTCAAGTGATACCTGCAGTAAAAGAGGGATCTGGACTTTGATTCTGGTTCAGCTATCCAACATTGTATTACTATTTCTTGTGTGAATAAGAGAGGAGGAGATAAGGAGGAAGAGAGGGTTGAGCGAAGAAGAAGAGCTTTGTCATTTGTCTATGTTGGGATACATCATCTTCATCTTCTTTCTTACTTCTTCTTCTTCCAATCTTCTCTCTCCTCCTAAGTTCATTCATTTCCTTCTGCAATTAGACGGCATTGTACTATCTGATGAATGTGTATCTCAAAATTGGCCAGGATCATAACATAGGCACAAAATTGCCATAAGTACGCGGTTCAAATACAGAATCAATTGCACATACAAGTATGTGTCCATCGCTGCCTCCCAATGAAGAATGCTCTCCTCCCTCTTCCCAATGTACGTCCAAGGGACCTTGACCTTTATCTTCTTCTCTATGCGTTCTCCTCCATCAAACTTGTCTCCTACCTTTTTTCCCATCTTCCCCTTGGGACCCTTTCCTTTTTTATCATCATCTCCATCATCTCCACCATCACCACCTCCTAAGGCTACGGACATGATGCTGTCAGTCAACTTCTGGGCGAAGAGTCCGTCCAGCTGGTTGGCGTAATCAAGGATCCGCTTATCGACCATGTGGCAAAGACAAATTAATTTCAGGTACCCTGGAATTCCTCTTGGTGTCTCTCCAACTTCCCAACAAACTTTTGTAACACAGCGAGTTCTTGGGCGGTGTGCAACAGCGCATCGGCGATGAGGCTTATGTTTTCCTTGACATCTACATTTTTACCTTTCTGCTCTTTCAACAAGGCTTGGAGTCTTTCCTATTCTTCTCTATGTCTCTTCTTCTCATCATACTCTTTCCTCTTTTGATAAAGTAAACGCTGATCAAGGATGCTCCTCCTTTCCTCCAGCAATATAACCCTCTCCTCATCCTCAGCAGTAGACACCATCTTAATTGTAAATGCATTCTTCCTCCAACATCTTTGTACGGTATCCGAATCTCGCCACCCAGTCTATATCTTCCACCCACCACAGCCTTATCTCACTCGCATGGCTGCTCTCAGCCACCTCCTCCCCTCCTGGTCTGGTTCTTCTCCTCTCCACCTTCCTTCTCTTCTTCCAATTCCTTTTTTCTTCTTCCTCCTTCCTTCTCATCTCTTTCTCAATCTTTTCTTTCTCCTCCATCTTCTTTCTCTCTTTCTCCTCCTTCATTTTCTTCTCCTTCCTATCAATTTCTGCCTGATTTGTAGTGGTTTTCGGTTTTGTGGCCCTACCGGATCTCAGGGTCACACCCACACTACATGTCCGGTGGAACCCAAGAGGGAACAAGAAGCCGAGGACTGAGCACGAGCAAGGTAAAGAATGCAAACATTGAGTAGTCATCCATGGTGATCAAAAGCACAGGTAAGTAACCTCCACCTCCTCACCAGTTCTTTCCCTCCACAATCTCACTACAGCTACTCCGTCAGGCTGGTGGGCAACCAACAATTTAAGGTCAGTCGGCAAGGACCTCAGGAATTCTTTAACGAAGCAGACAAGACATCGCCCACCCAGGATCTGAAGGTTCGCTCTCAAGACTTATAGCTCCTCATTGCGTCAGCTCCGGTTCGATCGTATGTCGGTTAGTACCAGTCCTAGGGTTAGACGAGTGGTTTTACGAGCGCTTGCCGCCCATACCCATGCTTCCTATTTACGGTCGAGTCATCCAGCTGCCAAGCTTCTATACTAGACACGACCTACTTCATACTCGTGTCTGACAAGATGCTGACTCAAGACAAAATCGGATACGTCACCAAGTGTTTTGTCCAACAGCAGTGACACCAAGATGTGGGAAGGTACACACGACACTCATTCATTCATGAAAGCAAATGCAGGGCTTATGGGGGCAATACACTTCAGTTGCGAACATTCCTTTGATGACGCTTCACAAATTCACTCCACGAATTCACTCCAGGAATTCGCTCCACGCATGCAGCTACGTACTCAAACATCCCCCGCCATGGCCACTTCCTCTTCGGCCTCCAACCCCACTGTCAAACTCCAGATCTCATATTGTCGGCCTTAATCTTAGGACTACACGGTCAAATTTGGGTATGAGCTACTACTAAAAACAAAAGACCCAAAACCGGTGATCAAGGCCAGGTGGCAGAAGCTAATAGGACAGGAAGCAGACAATATCACACAGATCCCGTGGAAGATTTATAAAACGATCAGACCAATCAAAATCAAAAGCCTCCAATGGCTGATTATATATGCGGCATTACCAGTTAACCAGTGGCTACACGTGAGGCGGAAGGGTTCAGACCCCGACAGTTCCGATCAATGCAAAGTATGTACGGAAGGAGTTGTAGAGGATATAGTGCATTGCTTAATACACTATAGGGAGGCGACAGAGTTCTGGGCACGAGCCTCGACCCTATGGGACTCCCTTTTTCCGACTCCTTTCCCTGAACAACCCATCCAACTTCTCCTTCTGACTAACATCCCTGAACAACTCCGGAAAGCGGAAAAGATTTGGTATGGACTCATCAGGAAGGTGACACTATGGATCATATGGAAGGAAAGATGCAGCAAAACGATCGAAGGAGTGTCCAACTCACGAGAGATGATTTGGCTGGAGACGAAAGCAATGATACAGGCGAAAATCTTATGTCGTTGGCAGAAAATCAAGCTATCATGGTCAGAGGATGAGGAACAGCGAAAGAAGGCGAGACTGAAGTTCAGCAGGATATGGTTGATCAAAGGGAAAGTTGCTGATCTACAAGACGACCGCATCTACTGGAAGGACAGGCACAACTCCAACTCGGGAAGAAGTATTTGGCAGGGACTAACTGCGCAAGGGCAAGGCACCCCCGGACCAGAATCTTGAAGAGGAAACGGTGTACCTATACCATTACTTTAGGGAAGGCACAGCCGGGAATGGAAGTATGTTTCTGGAAGGTAGAAGAGTGCGAAGAGTGCGAAAAAAGGCTGACTCAAATGGCAAGGTTGCAGAACAGCAGCAAGATCGAATATGCTGGAAAGACTGGCATAATTCAATTCCAGAAAAGGGATTTCAACAGCAGACAACGTTAGAGAGTATAGCCACTTCTTAGAACGCAAGGGGATACTTACAATTTGCTAGAGATCCAAGGCGCACATACAAAGAGGGAACGTGGGAGAAGGGAGGACAAGTCGGAGAAGGGGTAGAAATGGTACATGAACGGGGGTTGCAGAGGAAGTTCGGTCACAGTGGTCTGGAAATAAACGGAATTCTGCCAGCACCCAAGGTCGACATTTCAGAAGATAGGAACACTGGCTGAGGGTTTAGTGTTTAAGGTGATCTGGTCGTTCATACCAAGGGACAGGGCGGTGGGTGATGAATGGAATAGGTCGGCATGGACAAAGGATGAACTCTTCCTAGGGGCAAAGGTGCTATCTGGCAGATCTGGATACCATGTCTGTGCGGGAAGAGAGGGGCAGGGCAAGCTGACAGTTAATCCTCCACTGCGGTGGAGTAATCAATGCTGTTCAGGGGTCCTTCGGCCTGACGGAAGGAAGCGTGGCTGAGTTTTCATTGATGTAATGTGTATTGTGACTTGACGCTCGAATAGGAACCGGACTGATGCTCCCCAGAATAGAAGGAGCTAGGACCATAAGGCCCTGTTTTCCTTTAAAAAAAAAAAATAATAATAAAAAAATAAAAATAAAAATTCCAGCCACCAAGCGCTCAACCGCGCTTTTCTGCGTTCATTCAATCTACACAAGTTCAGCAACCCAAATCCAGCATCCTCAACTAGGTAGGTGACCTCCTCTCTCCTCGACTCACTCTTGCCCTCTCTCTCTGTTACATGTCCAGTTGGGCGATGTACATGATAACCGAGGATCCGCAATGTGATAAAAAGGACTGAATGGACAATGCAGTGCAAGTGAAATCTCAACAAGCAGTGTACATTCTGATACATACAAAAATGGTGCTTTATAGCGCAGGGAAGACTTAGATACAAGTCTTGACCTGACCGAGACCGACCTCTATCACGTAGTGCAAGACAGCGTAGCAGAATGCTAGAATATCAATGACTAGCCCAATCAATGTTGCAACGCAGACTAAACATACATCATTCTCATCACAAGGTGTGAGGAGACCTGGCGCTATACACAGGAAGAAGGCGCCAGGCCCTGATCATGCACAGACGAAGAGGAGGGGAACAAACGAAGAAGAGGGGGAGAGATGGGAATGTCGTCAACACCAAGTCTTTGTCACAAGTCCCAAATAATCCCTCGTCAAAATGTTTGAAGCCCAAATGTCGAGTCTGGATCCAAATGTCACCAAGCTCTCTCTCTTTCTCTCGTAGTCTGCTGATGCAGTGAAGTCAGGTAGCAAGAGGGTGAGAGGGAGATGGTGGACTGAGAAGAGGAAGAATAAAAACTCTCTCTCTCTCATATGCCAGGTACTAACCTGTGAAGATGGCGCTGTACTGCAGGTACCCCGAAGGCGAAGCTGGAGCTATGGCGCTGCAGGTAAGTACCCCTGGCCTCCGCCCAATCTCTCTCTCTCTAGTACTACTCTAGCTCCTATGGCGCCCAAAGCTGAAGACTATTACTAACGCTACTAGCGCCCAGCACTTAAGACTACTACTAGCGTTGTCGGCACGAATACCCTTACAAGGGTATCCGCCCTGGGTTTTGCAAGTGACAGAAAATAAGTTTGGATTAAAATCCGAGTGTACAACGCGAGGCGTGGCCACGTTTGTAACCTACATTGGCTAGGATATAGGGTGTGTGAGCGAGTAAGTTCAAGACGCGCGTGTGATCTTTTATTTTTGGTTGTGGATCGTGATGCTCGGGGCATGAAATTTTAGATGCTAGAATAAGATAAGAATTTGAAAGTTCTCGTTTTGGTTTTGTCCCACATGTTTGACCGACAGTAGTCTTGGCATGAGGGATGGCGCACGCAGTAGTCAGGACACAGTTTGCGCAAGCTGGTGCGGAAGCCTGGCGGCTGCACGCATGGCCGCGGTGTAGATAGGAGGCCCAGGTCGAGTTTTGGCCCAAGCGCGGCATTGCGCTGCTTCATATATGGGGTTTCCGGGCCTGCTGGTCTCAGGCTTGGGCTTAGCCCTATAGGTTACGACACTGGACTGTTATTGCGGAGTTGTGAGGATCGAGGCCAGCAGGCGGCAGCACGGGAGTGGCGGAGTGTTGAAGGGCCTGAGGGGTTGAGGGTCCCGCGAGACTATCCCCCTTAGTTTTGTTGGGGAAGTCCGGTTGCGGGCCCGCTTGACAGGACCAAGGAAGTGCAAATGGGTCCCGCCCCCTCGCCCCCGGTCTGTGCCGTTTAAGCTGCCGTATCCCTATTATTTATTTTATTTTTATTTTTTGATTATTTCTCCTCCCATGAAGTACGGGCCGATACCGGTTCCGAGACCGGCTGGCAAGCCAAGGACCCAGAGGATAGAACCTGACCTTCTGAGTGCCCAGGGTCACTCAGGGCTCGGTAGGCATACGGGGCGCTACCGCGGCTAGGTCCTTCGGGACATCCGATTGAAACGCTATATTAGCTTGGCCCGTGCGCAAGAATAAGAAGTACGTTTCGACAGTGCTCCGACTTCCCGTTAGCGGTTGTTGTTTCCGTCTGTCTCCCGTACAAATGTTCCGTGGGATAGTGCGCTATCGAGCCACGATGCTTGCCGGATCGCAATGTGCTCTCGGGTCGGGGCGCGTTGTTCAACGGGCTCTAACAAGGAGTGAGGGAGTGAGGCAGACCCGAACTCAGTAGCACGTCGAGCACACACCAGGAAAGCAGACGGGTGATGGTGGAGATGGATGGGCGCTACGCAGGCGGCACAGGCGCTAAACCGAAGCGCTGGGCGCTATTAGACTGTTGTGATCGGATACTGCGATTAATACCAGAGAGAAGTAAGAAGACAGAGACCAGAGGAGAGGGAATGAAACAAGACGCGCTTTCGTATCCAATGCACGTGGAGTAAGGAAGAGTTGGAGATGGCGAAGAGACAGAGCAAGGCGCAGCGGGAGATGTAGGGCTCGCTCGATCCTTAACGGAGTCGAGCGAGGGAGGAACCGATCTTGGGGTTCTAACCTTGGGCGAAGCGATTGGCGAGCTTAGATTTGGAAGAAGGGTAGTACCTAGAGTGCCAGAAGAGAAGTAGGTGCGCGGAGATGGCAGAAGGAGTGGATACGGAGGGTCAAAAAAACTCGTAGTTCTCTTGGGCCTTGATGGAATCGAGTGAGCCAAGATTTATTCCGGGGGTTCTAAAGTCGGGCGAATCTAACGACGAAGTCAGATTAGCACGAGAGTTAGTAAATTTGGTGTTAGCACAGAAGTGGGCTGCGCAGGGAGGTGCAAAAGTTAGGATATGGCACAAGTAGGAGGCGAAGGCTTCCATCGGCTTTCAATGGGATCGAGCGAAGGGGGCTGGTTTTTGGGATTAACGGATCAATTCTTTTGCCCGGTAAAAGTGAGCTGCAGCATAGTGTGATGTATCTTTCCGTCTTTTAGTGGAAGATTCATTCTCACTTTGCTTATTGGGTGAGTAGTAAGATGGGGCCCATAGTAGCATGTTTGGACGTGTTGTCGCAAGCATTCTCTTCGTAATGGTCGGCATCAACAGCTCATTGGCCGGGTTTCTGATAAGGATCGTGCTGAATCATGTGGAGATCATCATCCCCTTCCTTTGATGTTGGCCCCTGGCGTGAAGATCTCCTCCTGCGACAGGCCGTGATCTTCCTCACCAAGCGAGTTGGTTTCTCATGGGTGAAATTTATGCGGTTTTCGGTAGTGATTATAAGTGTTATGCTCCATCGTTATATCCGGTGAGTTTGTCTCCAATTGCCAGGTTCGGCACGGCAGTAGGCTTGACTTGGAAAAGGTGTTGACCGCCACACTCTCGAACAACCCGTGGGCCCATCGTCAAGGGGTCAGTACTTGTGTCGGTCGACCTTGGTGCTGCCCCGATCACCTCTTTGAGGTAATTGAAGGGGGTGGGGGGTTACTTGATAGCCAGCGCGTGGCCCATCCCATCGGCCAAAGCGGCAATGGGCCAACGGCAAGGTGCATGTTGGGCTGACAAACTGATACCTTGCCCACTTGACAGTGGGGAGTGGTTGAACAGGTGGCGTGGGCTTGCGAAGCTGGGAGTAGACGGGCATACTGTTTGCTGACAAGTAAGCAGGCGCATACGGTGGGGTTTAAGTTGGACAGTGAGGTATACTCTGTCTATGTCGTTGGGACTAGTCTTGGAGGGAGAGTCACCTACAGTCCAAGCAGCCTTCTGGTTGAGATCTGAAGTTGCTGGTCTATTGGGTTTGCCGAATTACGGTTTACTGGGCTACTGTTGGTAAGCCACCGACTCACGGGGCCTGTGCAAATTACCATTCGCTGTTTTTTGCTACGAAGCAGCTACGACTGTGCCCGCTGCTGAAGTTCACTGTTGCGACTGTTCTGGCCGCTACGGTTGCTGTGCAATCCAGCTATCGTGATGTTCAATGTTGAGTTGCTGCTGTGCGAGCCGAAGGTTGCTTCGATTGTGCCTCTATTTCCAGCGTTTGTTGTACTTACTACGGATTGTTGTGGTTGCTGCGCAAAACTGTGCTGCTGAGCGCGCTGTGCCTACAGCAAAAGCGGCAGCTGTTCAGATAGGTTACGGGAAGTGGTGGTTAGGCTGAAGGGAAGGTTGCTGCCAGCGCTGACCATTACTATGCATTCTGGCCACCAAGGTGCTCTTGCAACTCCAATAGCCAGGCGTTCTGCATTTCGTTTTAACTCCGGTCTCTGCTAACACAGTTGTTGGGTTGGGTATAGACTGCTGCGTTGACTGGCTACGACTGTTTGGAGGCTGTACTGTTGCAGCATCATGTGAGGAAGCAAAGGGGTAGTACGGGAAGGTGACTGGGCTGAAGGGAAGGTTGTTGTCGTACTAAGGGAGGGTGTTACTGCAGTTTGGGAGTTCGTTAGGGGAACTGGGCTCAGCAGTTGGACTTTGGGGTTGACCAAGCTATTACACTTGGCCACCATTGCGGGGCCCTCAGGCGAAAGAAGACTTCAAGGCCCTCTCCTGCGAGTCTGAGTGCACCTCTCTTGGATCTGAGAATCTCAAATCTATCTCTATCTGCCCTTCTTACTCTAAGTCTAGTCTATTGGTTCTGAGAGGAAGGCGGCAGGCGGGATTGCAACCCGTAATCCATGCCAAGGGCTCTGTGGGAGGTTCGCCCCACCGATTGCGGGAGCTCTGTCGGAACTCAGGAGGAGTTCTGGAGGCAGGGAATTGAAAGGTAACCATTGCTTTCTTCTATAAACCCAGTATAGCCCATATCTGTATATCTCCCTATGTATTGACTGAACGTATCGCATGCACCTTTATTTTGACCTTTAGCTTGACTTTCAGGACACAAATCAGACGAAGTAAAGGAATGAATGTATAATAGTAGTTTCAGCTTTGTTTGTCTGTCTGAAAGCAGATTGTCCCAAGGGGTTGCATCAGGGGTGAAGGTTGGGAGGAAGGCAGTTTTGCTTGCACTTGAACGGGTCTTATAGGGTCAGACATTGTTTCTAAGATGAATGGTCTGACTGCTGTGTTTCGTTCTGTTTTATGAAAGGCCAAGCATTGTTTCTAAGATGAATGGCTTGGTCGATGTGTTTATTTAATTGTGTCAGGCATTGTTTCTAAGATGAATGGCCTGACTACTTATTTTGAGGCCAGACATTGTTTCCAAGATGAATCGTCTGGTCGTTGTTTATTTTGGGTGGTTTCTGAACAATCTTTGGGTCTTGACGGGTTGAGCATCGTTTCTAAGACGAATGACTCAACTCTTTTTTATTGTTTTATTCTGAGGGAGGTTCAAGCCAAAGGGCTGGACATTGTTTCTAAGATGAATGGCTCAAGTCTGAGGCCGCATAACTATAATGAGAACAAAGGAATAAGATTCTCTATAATTTTATATATATATCGTCAAATATATATATATATATATCGTCATATATATATATATGAGAACAAGGCTAGCCAGACATTGTTTATAAGACGAATGGTTATCACAAATGAAGAGAGTTATAACTGAAGGTAACTTGGGCAGGCTGAGCACTGTTTCTAAGACGAATGGCTCAGCCCTACGCTCACTTTTGAAGGTTAAGTTCAGAGAAATATATATAACTTGGCTATTTAAACAGTTCAGGGCGACTAAGCATTGTTTCTAAGACGAACGACTTAGTCATATGCCCAAAGAAGAGAGAAGTAGTTGTGCAACCAGTTCGTGTATAAGTAAGGCAAAGAGTTGGCATTGTTTCTAAGACGAATGCCCAAACTCAATGCCTTATGTAAGCACGGTATAAGGGGTTAAATCATTGAGAGACTATGAACTATTGTTTGCCAAAGGTAATTTGGGTTCGTGAAAGTACTTACCTCTGTGGTTTGGCTTGCATATGGCCGAGTGAGATTACTACCTAGTCTGAGTTTCAGCTTGATAGGTAGTTGCTTTAGTGGTTCGCCACGTGCTAGAGCGATAGGAGTTAGATTCAATTCCTACATTTTCTGTAATAGCTTTTTTTACTTAGATCAATTTTTGCATTTTCTGAGATCATTTATTATACTTGGGCTTGTATAAATCTCGGTAAGCTACTTCCCCTACGGGAAGCACTGCCGAAATTTCTGCAAATCCAAGGAGTTAGTCAAATTTTGGCTTTCCAAAGTTCAACTTGTCTAAATTTCATACATGGTTTGGTAAAAATTTGGAAAGTCTCCTTTCCTAAAAGGAGTGCTGCCCAAATTTTTGCTAATTCAAGGAGTTAGACGAAATTTGACTTTGGGCAGTCAAGGACTATTTCGCTTTTCATATTTGGTTTATACAAATTCTGAAAGGGCACTTTTCATACGGGAAGCGCTGCCGAAATTTTCTTAGTTTAAAGGAGTTAGATTATATTTTGACAAGTGACGACTCTGGTAATCCACCCTGGATAGGGAGATTCTGTTATGAGTCTACCTTTCTTTGGGCAATGGTTTAGAGTTAAACTTAGGCCTAGTTAACTAGCAGGAGTTTGGATAAGATTATGATATGAAAATTGTTCCCCAGGAACTTATAGGTTTAGTCTTGGGCATCGACATGTCCTGTGTTACAGCTCGTCGTGATCAATTTGGTTCAGGACTTGGACTAGATTCAGCTTGATCCCTTGAGGATCGCCTTCTGTTATCACTGATAACAGGTTGGTTGTCGATTCGTCGGTTTACGACTCAACTCCAATTCACCCTCAATACAACCTTAAAGGCTTTAGCCCTGGTGATTTTATTGTTTTATTAAGGTTTCACGCGGACTTTTATTGAATGGCCTTTTAACAAAGGTATTGAGTATTTAATTATGGTTGGTTGGACAGAGGTTGGGGCTTGCATGGTTAAAGCGAGGGGTATGAGTATAGAGATTGGTTGAAGTTGACTCTGTGTAGTGCGTGGACTCTTGCTTGACTCTTTGATGTGAATACAGGTATGTTCTGTGGTTCGGATCTTCGATTGGACTGCCTGCGATCACACATACATATATGGTTGTGAGGAGTCCCACAGTGATTGTGAGAAGTGATTGTCACATACTTATCCCCCTATATATATGTGTGTATTTATGTTGGGTGTTCGTGTGGCGTAAGCCGGTCACGCTTCAAAGTAAAGATTGGGGTTGGGGTCGAGAAAAGAACGAAAACCCCCTCTACATGGTTGTATGCTTCTTAGGGATTGGATTTCTTAGTCGGATGTTAGTCCTGGGCCTGGATTCGAGGTCCTTGTCCAGGACATCCCAGGCCCTAGACTCTGCAGGGAAGGAATCTTCCCCTGCGCAGAGCCTATCCGCCCTGCCCGTCGAGAACCAAACCCTAAGGCCAAAAATGTCGCTAGGGCTGAACGGCATGTCCTTCAACCGTTCAATATCGTGAAGGGCAACCCCTCACGATATATTCCTTCAGCCATTCAATATCGCGAGGCCGGAACTTTGATTGTCGCGTATGACTAGCACCGCCGTGTGATGTAGGAAGGGCTTGTAACCGCGCAACTTTATATAAAAATATTGCGCACGATGCCCGTCCGTCTTAGTGTCTAGAGTTATGGGATTAAGTGATTTGTATGTGTACATGTGTGTCCATAGTCGATATAGGCCGTTGGTGCCAACCGAAAAGGTTGCCCAAGGTTGTGATTTTGGGATGGGGAGGCCTTCGGCCTATTTTTGCATTTTAGAGTTATTATAGTTGAACGTTGTAGTCCGTGGCGCCGTCAAAGTCAAACACCTTGATTTGCTTCTAGGCCCTAGGGGAAGGAGCTGGTCTCCAAAGCCATAAGAGACGATTTCCACCACAGGTACGAACCTATGTACCACCCACTCTCCGCAGGGTGCAGAAGAGGGTGTGGTTCTCAACCGCACTTGGCGGTTGTCCAGCGTCGAGAGATTAACTCTCAAGGAGCATGTCAGCCGACACTTTGAGTGTCGAATGCGACCCTCGAGACTAACGAGGACCGCATGAGTATGCGTACTACATAGTACACCACCATTGCGACCACTTGCGTACGTTTGCATTGCGAATCGATATGAGCTAACCCTGCGTCCGCACGATCTTATACCAAGCCTCGCGCGCGATGCCTATCCGATTTCCGCATCGGAAAGTTATGGGACGGTCGCTAAGGGACTAGGAGTGTTGTCGCGTTGTTCATCTAGTGTCGTTCTGTATATGTATACGTGTGTGTGTGCGTGCCTTTATTTTTATGTTCTTTAAAGTGGTGTGCTCGTGGTGTGTGGGATGCGTCCTAGTCGACCGACGATGAGTCGCGCTTCAGACTTCAGCCCCCCAAGATGTCGGTTCGCATACAGGCTCGATAAAGGCGTAATACCGCGCGTACCCCCTATGCTACAGCGAACGCGAAACGCCCTCGGCTGGCCCACCTCTGCAATTGCAATTGATTAACTTTCGTACTGTGGACTGGTAGCTCGGCGGGGATACGCCCACCGAAGGCAGGAGACAACTCCCGTAAGGTGGAGGTAAGTTGTGCCTCGCGTAGGCCCTATCCTGTCGTAGGGGCTCGCAGGAGGTATGGCTGGCGCACTCGGCCAGAGCGGCTTGCGGAAGCTCCATGTATATTCGCGATGAGGATTTAGACCAACTCCTGCGTAACGAGGCCGGGAGGGTCCCGCGCTGCCTTGTGCGGTGACGGACCGATGCGCTCGACAGCGCTACAACTACTCCTGCAGCGCTCCTCCAAAGTGCTGCTGCCGAATCCTGGCCACTACCTCCTGCCTCCTGAACTGCACGTGAAGTGCCTGCGGATTACCTAGGAAGTACCTGTCGGCCTGCAGGGCGGGGCAGTCCTATATAGTGCTGGCCCGTCCAGGAGGCTGCTCTTGCCAATGCCGAAACATGCCAGGCCCTGGCGTTGAAGCTCAACCAGGGGTTGTCTTGAAAACAGGCCTGAAATGGCCTGTGCTAAAACCCTGGTTTGTTGCCCGAGTTTCAGGGCGGGTCGGACTGATGAGGGCCTGAAAATGGCCCTTAGTTTCAGGCTGAAAATACTCAGGGCTGGAAAGGCCCTGATTTAGCCTGAACCAACACAGGGCCTGTCGGCCCTTGTTTTCAGGCTTGCAGGCTGAATCGACACGGGACCTGTAGGCCCTTGTTTTCAGGCTTTTGGCCTGAAAACGTCACGGGCCTGAAAGGGGGCCCGTGCAGCATGTAACTCTCTCTCTCTCTCTCTCTCTCTCTCTCTCTCTCTCTCTCTCTCTCTCTCTCTCTCTCTCTTCATGCACTCTCTCTCTCTTTCTCTCTCTTTCTCTCTCTTTCTCTCTTTTTCTCTCTTTTTCTCTCTCTTTCTCTCTTTTTCTCTCGCTCTTTCTCGTTTTCTCTCTCTTTTTCTCTCTTTCTTTCTTTCTTTCTCGCTCTATCTTTCTCTTCCTTCCTCTCTCACACACAGCGCACTCCCTCTCTCTAAAGCAGCGCACCCACTCTCTCTCACTCAGCGCACTCTCTCCCTCTCAATCAGCACTCTCTCTCTCTCTCTCTCTCTCTCTCTCTCTCTCTCTCTCTCTCTCTCTCTCTCTCTCTCTCTCTCTCTCTCTCTCTCTCTCTCNTCTCTCTCTTCATGCACTCTCTCTCGCTCTCTCTCTCTCTCTCTCTCTCTCCCTTCATGCATGGGCTCTCTCTCTCTCTCTCTCTCTTCATGCACTCTCTCTCGCTCTCTCTCTCTCTCTCTCTCTCCCTTCATGCATGTGTGTGTGTGTGTGTGTGTGTGTGTGTGTGTGTGTGTGTGTGTGCATGAAGATCTTGACGCTGGATACATCCGCCACTACTCAGCACCATCTCCTACTACTAGCTGTGCGGTTATGGCCACCTTACTTCCTCAGCACAGCGCTGCCCAGCCAGGGCTCTAGCGCATGCTACTCGCAGATAGCGCACATGTGCCGCACTTCTTGCGAATGAGCAATCCGTCGGAAATGAGGCTGGCCAGTCCCTATATTGACTTGGACTGAGCCTTCACTCGTCCCAGACTCTGCTTCTCTTGGCTTGACTTGGACCCGGCAGCAGCAGCAGCCCGCGGCCTGTTTGCTTCCGGAATGTTGAGGCCCGGTACCTTCCTGAGTTTTCCTTGGTGTGCTTCTGCTTTTGGGTCTGTGGGGCGTGACCTTTGACTGTGGTTCGTGACCCTTACCTATGGGATATGACTTTTGACTGTGAGACGTGACTTTTGCCTCTGGGATGTGACCGTTGACCGGGTACCTGTTGGACTTGACCTCTGGGGTTATCCGCCATAATTTTTCTGAAACTGGCCGATCTGGCCTCTTTCCGCCTGGGGACTTTGACCCTGAGATTCGAATTTGGGGTCTGCATCGTGCAATGCCTTTCATACGGCAATATGAACATTTCCTCAGAGTTGACTTCCAATCAATGTCTAGAACCAGACTTTGGTGCCCTTCAGCGATCAGATTGGTGCAACCATACAGTCATCACCATGAGGCCATAGTCATACTGTCATCATCTACATAAGTGCTGTTCTGTTTTCACCAAGTTCAAGTGAGCCCAATTACAGCCTGCCCCGCTACTTAATAGTTCATACTATTGATTACAGATTTAAGTTCATTTAACAGCATCCCTGCATAAAACTCCGCAAAGGCATGTAAGCTGAATAACCTTGGCATGAAGGCGAATGATGCACACATGTAACTGTTGGTAAACAAGTCATCAGTTGGAATGCTGCTGGCATCCGACGAATAACAACAACAGTGGCTACCACCATAAAAAGTATTTAACTAAATAAAGGGAAATTGACATGAAGCTGTTCCGCATACCATGTTTCAGGGACTTGAGAGATGTCTCGTTGATGATTCGCTTTGTCTCCTCCACCAACGGGCAATGAAGAGACACTATGTCACTGGAAGATAGGAGTTCTTTCAGTGTGTCCACACGTTCCGCATTCATAGGATACGTCTTCCTCCGCATGTTGTTCTCTGGCTCATCCTGCAAACCGTTGCCAGAGTTTCAGACCACAAGTACCACTTAGCCTGAGGATGAAAACCTTTATAGTCACTGCTAGCCAATATGACCTCCATCATCATGCCTTGGGCCACCTTCACACCAGATCTTTTTCGACTGAACCTGGCCGTAAGTTTTTCTCAGAGATATCAAGGAGACCATGCCATTAGAAAGCAAGCACCAGCACCAAGCTCTGCAACAGGTTTTCTCATCCTACCTAGTACACAAACACCACAACGAATTTTATTCGTGTTTGACTCGCAAGTTATGCTTCAGACTGAGAGACAATTCTTGAGCAGAGCCATCACAAGCAGTCCTAATCATCATCCTTTGGACCCATTTCTTCAAGTTTCTGTGTCATCCCTCTCCGCATCATCATCCATGGAAAGCAGTAGGTAAAAGCAATAACAACAGGAAGTCACACAGGGCCAGTAGGGAACGAGGTCACACCTACTGAGGTTAGGGAGACTAGTGGAAGAAGCTGGGTGGCATGTTCTCCCACTCCCAAACCTCAGTGCACCAAGACTGCAAGAGGCCACGTGTAAGGAAGTGATGGCAGCAGCAGCTACAATGATGAAGAAGAGGAATGTGGCGGTCAACACAATGCTTGTGTGTGTGTTGTCCAACTGCTAGAGCATGCACAGCAGGAAGAAACTGAGCAATTTATGTGCATACACGCCCCCATCAAGAGACCCATCAAGGCATGTGGACTTCTCCAGAAGATCAGCGAGGAGGATCTCCAGCATGTCACCCTGACCAACACCGTGGTCAAACAGCAGAGTAGTGTGAGGTCAGGTGGAAAATGGCTTTGAGCAGAATTCTCTCCAAGGCAGCCATTCTTGGACTGCAACTGGAAATGAAAGTGCTGGACCTTCCAGGCCCCGTACAGGCCATTGTGGCAAACGGGAATGTAATCCGTATCTCTCAATCACAGTCGATGGCGAAGGCAGAGTGAGTGTGTGTGTGTGTGCGTGTGTGTCTGTGTGTGTGTGTGTGTGTGTGTGTGTGTGTGTGCGAGAGAGAGAGAGAGAGAGAGAGAGAGAGAGAGAGAGAGAGAGAGAGGAAACATTCAATGAAGAAGACGGGGTGAGACATTCCATCTCGTTCAAGATCTTGGATCACCCACTTTCTCATAAAGTGCTGGGACAGTGATGGCTCAGAGCTGCAAATGCTGAAATCTTCTGTGCCAGCCACCTGATGCAGTTTCCTGATAGAGCAGGCCATATGGTGACCTAAATGACAGGATGCAAAGGGTGATTCTAAAGATAAGTCTGGAAGATTTTTCCTTTCTGCACCAGGGTTCTCCAATTATGTGTGACAACACCACAGAAAAGGACTTTGGATCGCCTCGGTAACCGGAACAAAGATGCAGACCCTTTAGTACAAGAAAGAATGAGCCAAAGAAAGTGCAGCAGCTGGTTGGACAATACCGCAATCTGCAGGAGCCCATAAGACATGTGGAGAGAGGTGAAGCACGCCATTCATCTCGTGCTGATACAACGCCTCCCAAGGGGCAGATTACCACATGCCACCTGCAGACTTGGAGAAGTTGAAGAGAGTTGGCTGAGCTAACAGAGAAAGGCTGGATCAAGCGCAGCAGCTCAACATACAGTGCTCCCAATATTGTTAGAAGTTGAAGAGAGTTGGGTGAGCTAACAGAGAAAGGCTGGGTCAAGCCCAGCAGTTCAACATACAGTGCTCCAATATTGTCAGTCCCAAAGAAGGATGGAGGACTCGACAATGTAACAATCAAATTCCTACCTATGAATGACTTGCTAGACAATGTGCCCAGACGTAAAAGCGTTTTCCAAGATCGATCTCAAGAGTGGCCATCACCAAATTGAGGTGGAGTCAGCAGACCAGCTCAGATCGGTGTCCAAGACTGTGCCAGTTTTTCCAGTGGAGCAATTGTCCTTCGATGGATGTCGTCTTGCCGCTTATCAACAAGTTCCACCGAAACCAGGCTCAAACGATTGTTCCTCCTCAGGTTTCATTTGAGTCAGCATCTCAGTCTTTCACTGAGGGTGGGCACTACCAGACCAGTAGCTCTAGATATTTCCAATAGGCAGACCCAGTAGGCCTATGCTGGGCAGACCCAGTAGCTCTAGATATTTCCAATAGGCAGACCCAGTCGCTCTAGATATTTCCAATAGGCAGACCCAGTAGCTCTAGATATTTCCAATAGGCAGATCCAGCAGCTCATCAAAAGTGACGAGTTGGGCAGCACAACAAACCAATTTTTCATTCAGCAAGTTTGCTTAAGTTACGGAGTAGTGCAAATCATTGCGCTGATATCATGGAGATCGGGCGTATTCATAGCCAAGGCAGTTCTGGCAATCTACCACATCGTTTTCCGTTCCCCTGGGTGTTGTGTAATCAGAACAGCTGGGTGCACCTGTGAAGATAAGCTGTGCTATATGATGTACTTGTGAATGCACAGTCTCTCTCTCTCTCTCTCTCTCTCTCTCTCTCTCTCTCTCTCTCTCTGTGTGTGTGTGTGTGTGTGTGTGT
>BFEA01000694.1:750615-760887 GCA_003427395.1 Chara braunii | reverse complement strand
TGGCGGACTGTCACCTTCGGCGGCCACCTCGGCTATGGCGCATCGGTCCTGCATACGACGACGTGCATGGAATAGCGGGTACCAGCTCCGATACCAATGCAATCAGACTCGTCTTATTCACACTTTTCATGTGTGCAAACAGCAATACAGTACACTGGCGACATGCGCCCACACAGAACTCAGAGATATGGCTTCCAGATACGAGTTTACTTTCAATTGGCTATGGCGACTTAGCGCCCAAACAACTCACTGTCCACACACTGGATCACCCTGGATATCCCACACACGTCACTGTGAACACTTAAACGTGCACACACACTCTTCCCACTAGCTACCGCTATGGCAGCTATGGCTGCCTCTACCCTATCGCTATGCTAACTCCTCCTCTCTCGCCCACTGCGTCCTCCGGGCTCACTGCAGACCTCCTTGCACAAGTCGCTGTGGCAGCGCTTCCGCATGGCTCACGCAGGAATGAATGAAAGGCTGGGCGCTGCCTCTTGATTTATACTTCAGAAACTCGTTGGTCTGCCCTTTGCCATCGGCCCATGGTGCTCACAGTCCCCCCCGTGGTACTAGCGGCCCGCCAGATTCGGTTGCCTTCCCCGATCTATACTAGCGGCCCGGAAATGCCAGTAGATGTAAAGGATGGGGTATCGGTCGTCCTCCCGGAAAATGGAACGTGGACGGACCTTGAACCAGCGTATCAAACGGTAATGCTAGAAGGAGAGGATGCTTTCATTTGGATAGAAACAATATGGATTAATGTCAGCTTGATGAGGTTGTCACCAAGTTTAATGGATTTGGAATTCCGAGGGACAATGGAAGCCCGGGGGTGGGTCTACTTGTCGCAAGATGGGGAGAAAGCTATGATCATAGAGTTGGCACTCGGGAATACGCCAGACGAGTTGTTTAGGAAGGCAGAAGCAGAGGTTGTGTGGGCTGCATGTCAAGGGAGGAAAATGGAAATGGAAAAGGTAGACGTACGGGTGGAACTCGGGGATAGAAGAAGCATGAGGCGACCCGTCAGAACCATGCGATGCGTGTTGCCTCCCTTCCTAGTGGATGCGGTGTTTGGAACCCGGAGTAGGCTGGTAAGGATATGTCAGTCCATGACGAACCTCGGGCTCTACCAATGCGCTAGGCAAGATTTTTTTCGGTTATCAGTAGAGATCGGGCCGTTCGAGGGGAACTGGGCGGAGGAGCTGGCCGAGATACTAAATTGCCTTAGCATAGACAATATCTTTGTCCCTAGCGCTGTGCATTGGGGGATAGTCTACATGAATGTGGCAATAGAGGAGACGTTCCTATATGGGGTAAGGGAGTTGGTGCACGACGAGGAGGACGACGTGATGAAGATGAAGCTGAAGAGATAGAGGACTGGGACTTCTGAGAGGGGTGGGGAAACTTAACTTAGGAAGGGCGGGTGGCCTGGTATTGTGCAGTAAAGGGAAAGATGACTAGAGAAGAAAGGATGATGGAATACCCCTTCAAAGGCTGGGAACCACGACGACTCAGAGGAGGAATAGAAATGCCTATACCAACAGGGAACGGATGAAGAGGGACCACGTGCGACTGAATTGGGTTTGAGGTTGCCCGGGACTTGTCATATGTATGGATAGAGCGGATTTGGAACCCGATAAGGGAAGAGGAAGGTTGGGATGATATAGCAGAAGGCAAGGTAGAGTCAGTTGGAACGATTGTCCTTTCCTAGGATGGATGGCACCTGTTTTGCACCATGTTAGCAATGGGATAGGACCCGATGTGGCTTCTAGGGGATGCAGAGGCCCGAACCCGAAAGGAAGGCAAGCTATTCGCCAACGAGGGATGGGACGAAGTTAGTAGCAGAGTTGTGATGGGAGGATGGAAGGAACTCAAACCTCCAAGTCTACGGATAACGGCTTGGGTACCGGAATTCATAGCTAAGTGGTTTGGGGGGGTTGAGCACATTTTAGAAGTAGCCGACTCCATGAGAAAGGTGCATATAGAGTGTGTCTGGCTGACTGAGGAGTTCTATAGGCTCTCATTGAAATATGGGCCCTTCTACGGAGATAGAGCCGAGGAAGTCATCATCGTCCTAAGAATAGGCAGGTATGACCGCCTAGAGGTAGAGGCGGAGTCTTGGGACGCCATAGTTAGCCGGGAGGCGGCGGCTGCACCTTCCTACGTAGACGACGTCTTTAAATTATTTGAGGTACTGTGGTTCGACTGAATGAGGCCAAGGGATCGAACGCCGCGAAAAGGCCTGAGTATGGGGGGGGTGCTTGTGAGGTGAGGTGTAACATAAGAAAGGGAGTGTGCACATTAGGCCGTAGATGGTGCATAAGAATCGAAACAAGGGGGAAGTGACGACAACTGGAAAGTGGGGGTCGGGTAGAATTGAACGTGTATGAGTTGGGGGTAGCGGCAGGAACCAGTGTACGATAAGTAGGGAGGGTTGAAAGACTAAAACACGAAAGGCATGGAATCTCGGTGGGTGCAGCGATCAGACTAAGAAAGCAGGAAAGGAGACATTGCGAGATGGTCCGGCGAATGACGTTCTGGGCGGATAGACCTCGTGGGATCCTGCCACCAAGAATATCAGAGGGCAGGGTCGAAATAAGCCTGCCGGCAAGAAATACGATAGGCAATCCGGTAATGGACTGGGTGGGGGTAGAGTTGGTGGAAGATACGGTGTACCTAGTTATGGAGCTGGAATGGCGTGCGAGAGGGGAGTTCGGGGATATGGACTTGAACCTCCCAGGGCGTGTACGTGCGACGGGATCCTTACACCTGTCGGAAGAGGGATGGCGGACCTTTAGGATTGCTTTGGCTTCCGGGGATGACCCCATACGAATGTTCGAAGGGGCATGGCAAATAACATGGCGGGAGGGGTTTGAGTTTGCAGACCCGGAACGAGATGACGTAACGGCGGAGGTAAAAGTCGACGCGGCAGGGGTTTTGGAGCTGCCAAATGAGGTCGTACGGATGAGTCTGCCACCCTTCCTCCTAAGACGAATGGGAGGCATAGAACGAGTGGAGCAGGCGGTGACTGACGTAACTAGGCTAAATTTTAACGAAGCATTAATGTATCGGGAATACTATCGGGCCTTCCTGGAGATGGGGCCTTTCAGGGACGAACAAGGGCACGAGGTGCTTTGCATTCTACGAGCATCTATGAATACTAGGCCAGGAGTCCCGCAAATAAGTGATGAGACCATGTGGAGATTCATCCGGCGAGAGGTAGGTCGGGGCGCGACCTACATAGATGATCTCTACCGGTTGTACGAACAGCCAGAGGAGGCTACCGCTCCCGGGGGTATAGAGGGATAGTTGGGACTAGAAAGGGGAATGAAAACACGAAGGGCAAGGGAGGCAGTAGGTGGGCAGATTCTGAAGGTTGGCTGTGACCCTTTCTATGTGGACTATGCAGGAAATCACCAAGGTAACAATGGCAGCAAGACGTGAGCGAGTGGAACGCCAGCCCCGTGTGCGAATGGAACGCCAACCCCGATACCCCGGACCGCCCTGGAACAACGGTGGACGATGGGAAGTATCCCTCCCGTCGAGTTCTACCTATCGGGGGTTCGACACCGAATGGCGGGCCGTGACTTTGGGAAGGGACGCCGCCTTCATGTTAGTAGAATGTCGGTGGACAGGGATGAGACTCCACCGAGGACCCGGAGACGATCTGTTCTCCAATCTGGAAGTTACCGGGACCATGTATCTGCCTGAGATCGGCTGACATTCGTTGGGGGTAGAGATAGCACAAGGTCACGAGCTGGCACCAGTCTTTCAAAGGGTCGCCCGGACGTTGACCCGGATAGGACATCCGGTCAGAGGAAGAAGGAACGTGGGCTTACTTACCCTGGTGGAGATGGGAGGTTGAAGGGAGTTCAGGGCGCCGACCACACCGCTGAGATGTCGAGTGCCCTGTTTTATGATAGACCTCGTCTTTGGAAGCCTCGTAAGGGCGCGGGAGCTGGCGGACTCAGCGATAGTCTGGGCAGGCCACTTTCCCTCCCCTACCATTGGGATGTTCTACGATGTCGCTGTGGAGTACGGGCCGTTCTGGGGAAACAGGGCCCACAAATTACTAGAAGTCATCCACATCCTGATGTTTTGTGCGCCCCAGCGATAGTCTGGGCAGGCCACGTTGACCATGTAACTCTACTAGGATTTCGTTGCGGTGCTTACGGCAGGAAGCCGGATCCGGCAAAGACCGACAAGATATCACAGTGGCTGACACCACTGCGCACGACGACGAAGGTAAGGGCATTCCTAGGCGTAGTCGGCTTTTGGAGGATCTTCATTCAGAACTTTGCCAAGATTGATGAGCCTATCCGGGCTATGATCAGGGAAGAAGGGACCATGGATTGGACGGAGGAGCGAGAAGGAGTTGTCCAAAGGCTCAAGGACATATTGACATCTGAGACAGTCGCCCTGTCCGCGCCTTGTTTTAATGACGAGGTGGGACGACCCTTTATCCTAGAGACGGATGGAGGACCTTTGGCCGTAGGAGGTGTGTTGATTCAAAGGGATGAGGAAGGAAAAGAGAGGCCAATTAGGTTCGAAAGTAGAACCCTGAACTCCGCAGAACGGCGGTACTCGCAATTCAAGAAGGAAGTCCTAGCCATCCTGCATTGCCTTAAGACCTTCCAGGCCTACCTATTTGGGAGGCGGTTCATCTTAAGGATCGATCCGACGAATGTTGCAGGGGATCTAAAGAACTACAGGCCTATAGATCCGACGGTAGGGAGATGGGTAGGATTTATCTGGCAGTTCGATTACAATATCGAACGGATTGCTGGAATCCGCAACAAGGCAGATGGGATAAGTCGGGTTTGCACCACTCCCGAAGGGATGGAGGATGCAGAGCCCATAGACGCCTTCCTCGAATACGAAGGAGGTACTCTCGCAGTGGATAACGAAATGATGAGCGAGGGATGCACATCGGGAGAACTATTGATCCAGACTTTGGAGAAGGGGGCACCTACCGTAGTAACAGGACTTAGAGAAGGACCAGTTACCACTCGAGGACGCAGAGAAGAAAATGACTCATGGGGAGCGATAGTAGGACCGAAAGAGGAACTAATGGCAATGGCGGTAGAGGGAGGCCGGGAAGCAGTGATGAGCTTAGTGGAATCTTCGGAAAGGAAAGAGTTGCAATGGGTGGTAAACCAGATGCAGGAAGGAAAGGATGGGGGCTAGGACGGGGAGGAGTTTTTCTACGTCCAATCATACGAAGGGCTCTTTCGGGAGATCGGGTTGTTGTTGGTAGGAAACAAACAACCTACGAAAGTCAGTATTAAGGCAAGAGAAGTAGCCGAAAGGTACGTACAAAGGGGCGGGCATTTCTTCCGAAGGGAGGAAGGTGCTATGCCCAGAAAGGTTGTGTGCGGAAGACCTAGGCAAGTAGACGTTATCCAGGCAATGCACGACGAGTTAGCTGGAGGTCATCGGTCGTCCAAAGGAACGCTTGCAAAGATAACACCACTCTATTATTGGCCAAGCATGGCAGGCATGGTCGCCATTTATTGCCAGACTTGCCTTATTTGCCAAGAACGAAGCTCGGTGCGGGTCTTCGAGCCACTTAGACCAACGCGGGTGCTAGGGCCGGGACATCTGGTCCACCTCGACCTTGTGGTCATGCCTGCATCAACGGATGGGTACAAGTATATCCTGGATGCGTGAGACAACTTGAGTGGGTTTGTGGAGGCCGTCGCCCTCAAGAAAAAGACAGGGAGGAGTGTGGCGGACTGGATAGAAGACTTCTACTTAAGGCATCCGTTCGTCAGGAGGTTTATAGCAGACAATGAGACGGAATTTGTGAACCAAGAAGTATTGGGGATGCTTAAGAGACTTTGCTTAAGAGACGGAAAGGGGGCACCGAACCTTGAAGAACACGATTGCAAAGCTTGCAGCAGACCATCTGGGGAACTGGCCTAGGTATCTTAAGCAGGTTGTCTTTGCAGAGAATATGACTCCTAAAAGAACAACAGGATGTATCCCGACAGAGCTTTGGTACGGAAGGGAGATCGACTTTCCTGTGGAAGCCTTGGTACCTACCTGAAATAGGTTAGATGATGAGCCGCAAATGACCACTGAAGAGTTAATCGAGGCAAGATGTCAACAAATCCTTAAGGAGGCCATGGAAGACATCGCCAGCCGGGCGCTGGACAACAGAATAAGGGACAAAGCAAGGTGGGACCAGGTTAAGAATGTCAGAAAGGAGCCACTTCAGATGTAGGAGATGGTATTGCTAAGGAACTCGGCACTAGAAAGTACTTGGTCGGGACAGTTGGAAAGGAGGTTCAAAGGCCCCTAACGGGTCGCCAAGCGGGTGGGACTGAACACCTTCGAACTGGAAGATTTGGATGGAACTGGATTGAAAGGGCCCTTCCCGGGGCAACGACTGGTCAGGTTTCTAAGTCGGGACCCAGTGGAACAATGGCTTCAGGAGGCCGAAGATAAGGAAACTGAGGAGCCACAAGCTAAAGACTAACCACGGTTTTGCCCACACTATGGTTTGACTCTGACCATGTTCGTGGGACTGTCATTTTTTTTTGGGACTGGCGCCTTGGCTTGGACTGACTGAGGTTGAAAGACAACATGACTTGGGGGTTTGCAATATCTGGCTTGTGTGACAACGGGAAGGGATGTTTGGGGCATTGTACCATAGTTTTTTACGGGAAAAAATGGGGCCATCACAAACGACGCATTCGCATGTATATTAGGGGCGTGATGCGAGGGATACTGGGTGCATTTTGGGAATGTCTACCGGCCTAAAAGGGGGGGGAGGCGCGAGTGTGTGAGGGACGTTGTGGGTGTTGTTTTGTTATACAGGGCTTAGAAGTAAAACGAGAAAAGACAAAAAAATGAAATTCGGCAACGAGAACGACAGCGGGGCAATCAACAGGCCTACCGGAGGGGACCAAGCCAAGGGAGGAGGACAACGAAGAGAAAATTGTACATTGGGCTCAAGGGCAAGCCAGTGGTAGGCAGGGGTGGAAGGAAATGCTTGTGTAGGAAACCCTCACCCCTCCGCAAGGGAGAAGGTATAAAAATATCATCTGACAGTGAGGGCGAAAAGGGAAGGGCAAATGTGGAAGAAAGAGGCAACACAGAAATGGGTGATAAGGCTCGGGTCTCTAACGAGGAAGGGGCCAACAGGGGCGAACCAAGTGAGACTTGGCATGGGGAAAGCGAGGGGGGACAAGGTATGCGCGACGAACGTGAGGAGGAAGAGGAGAAAAGGGAGATCCTGCTTGAAGGACGAAGCGGTCACGGCAATTGCGAGGGGTATGGGATGGGGACAAAGATACCTTTTACCTACGATCCAAAGGACCTTGCTGGTGGGTATAGCCCCATACAGACTGAAGACGAGGGTGACGAGGAGGAGGATATGCGAGAAGTCATAGAAATCAGCAGCGGGGATAAGATCTCAAGGCCTAGGGAAGAGGGGCAGCCTCCGATGCACCAACCGGGCGATGGGGCTTTCAGATGGGAGGACGGGTTCGGGCCCACGCGCAGTCATTGGTTTCAGCTATGGACCAATGTAATCAGGCACGAATGGATTATCAAGACTCGGGAACTCGCAAGGGCAGGGGTGGAAGCCACACCACTGGATTTTTTTAACGAGGCAGAGTTGCATAAAATTGTAAGGATGAAAAAAGAGATCGAGACCTACGGCCTGGGGGTTAGGAAGCCTGCCAAGGAACGGGGTGGACAAGGAACTGGGCAAGGCGAGGCGCAAGGCAGCAATAGGAACTAGGTGTTGACTTAGCATTGAAAAGGATCGCTGCCTTTCCGTCTGCAGAGACATGAGAATGGCGGGAACGTGTATAGTATGGGCAAACTTGCAAAGGATGAGTGATGGAAGGGCCAGCTAAGGCTGTGTCACGATAAGATAGAAGATAGTTTTTGAGGCTACTTTTTGGATGAGCTACCTTGAGTACATGAGACAAAAACATGAGATTTGGGATGAGACCAATTGGGAGAGGGTGTATTGTGAATTCTCGATGGAATAAGGATTATGCTTTTGAGAAGGAAAAAAAACCTTGAGTACGAATTGACGAGCAAACCATGGCATTGAATGATTGGTCGAGTACAAGAGAGGTTAGGGAACCTATGGGTTAAGGGGCGTGAAGAACACTCCTTCCCTAGGAGCCTAATCCAACTGAGTCATGAATGAGACTGAGAATAGCTGAAACCTGAAAGATCAGGAAGAGTGAAAATGGAAGGGGCACCTTTGTCATTTGTTATGGATGAACGGCCGGGTGGGCTAGTGCTGCTTGGGGTCGCAAGCCCCAACTCGAGTGCTTGACGCTAAGTCGGATGTACGCATGGACGGTTACTATGAGGAATGGAATGGATGGTACATTACTATGAGGAATGGAATGGATGATATTCAATAACCGACCCACCGGCCTTTTCCATCTCTCTCATTCATCCTTTGGCTATTTCAATGACTGATCCATCGGCCTTTTCCATTTCATCCTCAATCAACCTTTCTCAATCAAATATGCAGGCAACCCTAGTGCCTATTTCAAAAGGAATGACCCTTGTCAGGGGCCATTGCCAAACAACCTGGTTAGGGTCGTTCTTTTCCATTCTCAAGTCGAACAGCTTGGTTAGGGTCATTCCTTTCCATTCTCAAGTCGAACAGCCTGGTTAGGGCTATTCTTTTCCATTATCAAGTCGAACAGCCTGGTTAGGGTCATTCCTTTCCATTCTCAATGTTAGTGCCCGAGGGGGTGGGCCTCGAGGTTACGGATCCCATTGAATGAGAGAGATGGAAAAGGCCGGTGGGTCGGTCATTGAAATAGCCAAAGGATGGATGAGAGAGGTGGAAAAGGCCGGTGGGTCAGTCGTTGAAATAGCCAATGAGTTGAATGGAGGAAATGGAAAAGGCCAGTGGATCGGCCACTGAAAATTGCCAAGGGGGCGAAAGAAAAATGTGAATGAGAAGGACAAGATAAAGAAGGCGGAGCCTTAAAGCCGAGAAGGGCAGGGATCGTAGGGACGGTCACAAAGATTGGGTGTTGAGAAATAAGAAAATTGAGGATTGAGTGAGCGAAAGGGTCAGTCTCAAGAAATGGCTATTGAGAGAATGACCGCCAGACCGGCCATGGGGGTGGCCTTGTTGATAAGAGGCCGTCAGACCAGCCATGAGAATCAACCTTGGAAATAGCATTGGATTGAATGATTGAGGATTGAATATTGCATTGCATAGGCAGGGGACCCTAGGCAACTTGAAATGGACTTGGAAATAACATTGAAATGGATTTCTCTTTTTCTAGTCTTTGGCCTCAGCAGGAGGGGGATACTAGTGCTCGCACCGCGACCCCAAGACCTCTATCCCTGTAAGGGAAAAAGTTTCAGCGCGACCTGTTCCTCTTGTAAGGGGATGAGGGTTAAAGGACCAAGGCACCTACCACTTGGATCGATGCGGGACGTCCGGAACTGACCCGACAACGAGCTCTAGTCGGGAAGTTCAAATTGCGCCTCGTGTTGAACGCCTAAACGTCAAAGGGTGAGGGAACCAAATGGGCGAGAGAGTCATTCTTTTTTTTTCTAGTATTTTTTGTTCTCCCCAACCACACGCCATGTCGTTGAGGGGCGGCATGGTCGCTTGGAATGGACCACGGCGGCTCGTGTTAAGTTGAGCAGCACTGTCCAGAGGGAGGAGTTGAGCGTGGTACCGGGTGGAAGACACAACCACCACGGGGCATTGACACCGCCCCGCCGGAGCATTACAACCGCTTCGGGACTAATTGCGAGGTCTTCGTAACTGCACTCGTGGACTAATTGAGAGCCCCAACTCTCTTGAAAGAAAGAGGCCGAATCCATAAAATTACCACTCGGGAGGAACGGTTCGCGAGGAAGCCCTTACGACAAGACGGGGTCCTGGGAGGCTTGGACTGGACCTGCCTTCCAGATGTGAGGAGGTACCTCAGTAATGACGCCCGTCTCCTAAGCGGCAAAAGGTCGGACGGAATAAGGGGATGGGGTGAGTTATCAGCAGGGGGAGGACTGATCACCCTTCCTTTTTGGGGCTGATGAGCCGGCATCCGCCTACTCGTTGGTGGGTCAAAGGTTGCGTACCTCCGAGTGAGAACTCGTCGTGCGATGGGGACATCGCATTTTGAGTGGGGGGAAGGTGTGCCATCTGCCAACGAAAAAGAGAAGAATGGATGAATAATTGACTTTGCGCAGGCTTGAGAAGAGGCCTGGCAAGATGTCCAGAAGAGAAACGGATGAATAATTAACGTTGCATGAGCTTGAGAAAAGGTC
>BFEA01000694.1:711590-723497 GCA_003427395.1 Chara braunii | reverse complement strand
TCTCTCTCTCTTCTTCTTCGTCGTGGTCTTCTTGCAGGTGCGCGGCGGCTTCCTCAACCTCAGGTCCGCTATGGCGGACTGTCACCTTCGGCGGCCACCTCGGCTATGGCGCATCATTCCTACATACGACGACGCACATGGAATAGCGGGTACCAGCTCCGATACCAATGCAATCAGACTCGTCTTATTCACACTTTTCATGTGTGCAAACAGCAACACAGTACACTGGCGACATGCGCCCACACGGAACTCAGAGATATGGCTTCCAGATACGAGTTTACTTTCAATTGGCTATGGCGACTTAGCGCCCAAACAACTTACTGTTCACACACTGGATCACCCTGGATATCCCACACACGTCACTCTGAACACTTACACGTGCACACACACTCTTCCCACTAACTACCGCTATGGCAGCTATGGCTGCCTCTACCCTATCGCTATGCTAACTCCTCCTCTCTCGCCCACTGCGTCCTCCGGGCTCACTGCAGACCTCCTTGCACAAGTCGCTGTGGCAGCGCTTCCGCATGGTTCACGCAGGAATGAATGAAAGGCTAGGCGCTGCCTCTTGATTTATACTTCAGAAACTCGTTGGTCTGCCCTTTGCCATCGGCCCATGGTGCTCACAGTCCCCCCCGTGGTGCTTGCTGGACCGGACTGGGACTGACTGGACCTTCCGCTGACTGACTGTGGACTCACCGCTATCCTACCGACGTTGTACTGCTATTGCACTGCAGTTTAGTCCACCACTTGCCTCGCCACTTGACCACTTGCCCACTTGCCTACCTTCTAGAAGGTCTACAGCTAAGCTTCCGGAACTCACTAAGACTTCTACGCTATAGACCTACAGATCGAACCCCTGTTGCCTATGGACCTACGACAGACCTACCAACTGTCTACGAATACACAGGTCACAGGTTCAATTCTCGGGATCTATATAGATACTGTACATAGGTAGGGTGAGGTCTAGGGATCGAACCCTGGGTACTGCATCCGCTACTGCTAAAAGGTGAAAACCGTTTCACCTGGATGTGATCTACTCGACTTTCCTTTATGACTGGTTGTGAGGATTGAGTGGAGTGAATTGCACTTTTAGTGTACCCTGTCATATCGGATGGTCAAGTCTTCCGTTGTGTTTATCTTTCCCTGTGTGGTGTGACACTCCTATCCTCTCCCCTTCCTTTTGTGTATGTATGGGCATACTTGGAAGTCTATGTGAGTGAGTGTTGGCCTTCAGACAACAAACAACCAGAATCATAACAGTTGGTATCGGAGCGATTGGATCCAGACTATGGAGCGATTGATGAGTTGGCGGAACCATCATCATCTCGCGAGATACTAAAATTGGGTTTCATGGCGATTCATCATCTTCAGGGTTGTTGTCAGTAAGGGTGGTGGTGGTGAGTGTGTGGCGAGAAGAATTGGACGGAGGGTGATTCACTCCTGACTAGGGTTGTGCAGGAGTGGTTGGCGATTGGTGCTCAGAGGCCTGAGAGGCTCTGAGAGGCTATTTTTAGCCTGATGATTCATCTGGAGACTGACGATTAACAAGGAAGTGATCCCAGGAGGTTGCGATTGTGGAATTGGGTCAAGATCCTCAATTTCCAGCAAGGCAATACATGATGATGTGGCGCTGCATTGAATTGTCAATTATCTGCACCTGGGAGTCCAAATTCGGTGAACCTGTCAGTTGGGGGTGGAGCGCCTCAGGGTAATCTGCTGGATCACCAAGTTTCAGGACGTTTGTTACGTGGGAACAGTGGGAATCAACAGGAGATGAAACAAGCGAGATGGGGTTGACCAGTCAGCCATAGCCAGAGTTTCATTTATATTCTTTAGAGTTGATCCTGAAGTGAGTGTGTTCCTTACTCTGCTCTGTGTGGCAATTCTGGGTCTATTTTTAGATTAGTGAACTATGGTCTGTCGGTCAGTAGATAGTTGAAAATCGAAATTCAGACTGTGGAACAGCCATAGCCGATTTCTCCTACCTATCATCTTTGACTTCTACTAACCCTGTTGGACTTCCTTTCTGACTCAAATTTTATATGTGACTGCCTTACAGTATTGCGATTCATCCTATGTAGTGAATTGATGAGTACAGGGTCTTGTTGTTAGTGATAATGGAAATGTGAATTCTGCGCTGCCATAGTTGAAGCTTGGCTAGACTAGGGTCAGTCATAACTTCGATTCTGTTGGTCAGAATTCAATTTTGTCAGTCCCTGGTAAATCGCAATTCAGTATATAGTGTCTGTCTGAAATCGCACATCCAAATTTGATGTTCTGAGTCAGTTACAGTAAAGATTGTAATTCGCCATACCCATGGTATGGCATACAGGGTCATACAGTGGTGAAGCCTACAGGGTAGGTTTAAAAATAGGGTTACCTGTAAATCGCTGCATCTTGGTTACGAGTGGACATCTGTCCATCCTTAATTAGTCACTTTGTCTAACTACTAATCAACACTAATCAGTCCAGGACTACATCCGGCAAGTTATTGACACAGGATTTGCAATTATCGCATGCACTTGTTGTGTTTGGGCACGAATTGGAAAATCGTAAAATTGGTTTTTACTAAGTTTACTCTTAACTAACCCTGACCCTCAAGTGGTCTGCAGAGACTGAGCACTCACTTGCTCAGACCAACCAACTTTCTCTCTTTAGTCAGGTGGCAACAACTGAGTGAGTACTGGAGGGAAAACTTAATTACCGCTACCTCTTGTTTGTCTCTGATTATTTGTTTTATCTAAACTGTGGAGAGAAGGGTAACAACAATCGTATTTTTCATCACCACTTCAAGACACCCTTCACCACTTCACGATGCAGCCTGCCTAAACAGGTGGTTTTCAGGGTCTTCGGACCTTTCACCATAATGAGCAAGTGCAAGAGTAAGCGAGTCGTTGGGAAGGTTGCGTCCTTAATAGTGACAGTTGGATCTTCCAACTCTGGTGGTGCTTCTACGAGCACTTCCAAGGGAAACACCTTGGGCCAGTAGGAGTGTTAGTCGTTCTTACTAGTGTTGAAGTGGTTACTTTACCTTCTCCATTTCAGACGATGGCCAAAGCTATTGACCCCTTGAACGCCCCGCAAACAGATCCGGACCAATCGATGCTTTGTTCAATAGATATGTCTGAGTCCTTAGAGGAGTTAGAGACTCAGTGGTTAGAGAAAGACCCAGAAACTCTTGGGCGATGTTGAACAAAGGTCCAAAGGGTGAACATTTCGTGGTAGAAGTCATTGTAGGTGGCCAAAAGGTTGGTACCTTCGCCGACATAGGTTCTACGCGAAACTTCAACAACTATGCTTGTGTGGATAGGTTGCGCTTAGGGGACCAAGTGCAGCGGCTTAGCAGATCTGTAGCATCTACCTTGGCCAATAAGCACTCCATGATAGTGAAGGACTATGTTAAGGAGGTAGTCTGTACCTTCTCCTATGGAGGAGGGGAACTGAGACACAAAATCTCGTTCTTGGTGAGCGACGAGCTGCCATTTGACATGTTGCTAGGCCTGTACTACGTCGAGGTTGCTAAGCCTCAGTCAAATTGTGATAGGAAGGTGATGATCTACAAGTTGCCTGCTGAGTGTGCGCAACCATGCTGTCCTCCAGATTGGTGATTCTGGCGTCCCAGTTAGTAAAATAGGACTGATGAATTTCATCCTGCAAAAGGACGAATTCAACTATGTCCTTATTGTACCGACTGGAGCTGCCACTTGTCTTGACCTTCTTCACATCAGCTGTCAGTTCCCTCCTCCTTGTTTCCTTCTTGGCAGATTCCTCCTTCCTCTTCAACTCAGCCTTTAGGGACTCAACTGCTTGTGCCCGTTGGCGGAGTTTCTCCTCTTGGGCACGCAATTCAGCCTCTAGAGGGCACAAGCGGTTATCGGGTAGCTGAAAATTCAAGAATGAAAATTCTGAAGTGAGAGTTTTGGGCAGTCTGAAAATCCTGAATGGTTCTAAAGTGGTGAAAGGTCCGAAGACCTCGAAAACCACCTGTTTAGGCAAGCTGCATCCTGAAGTGGTGAAGGGTGTCCTGAAGTGGTCAAGTGAGAGTCTTGGGCAGTCTGAAAATCCTGAATGGTCCTGAAGTGGTGAAAGGTCCGAAGACCATGAAAACCACCCTCCACCACTTGAGGATGCAGCCTGTCACGGTCTTCGGAGTTTTCACCACTTCAAGACCATTTAGGATTTTCATACCTGAATGGTCCTTGCCCATACTGGCCACAATTGTGATAAGTGCCTCATGCAACACAGTCTCGCCACACCTCATACTCCAGACCAAGCTTCACCCATATGGGTGGTCCTTGGTCACTTTGACCCTTCGGCTGGCCTACCTTCTGTTTCCCGGCCCCTTTAGCCTTCTCTCTAATGAGTGCATCTACTCCACCATTTGAAGTCTCCCCACTCCAATCTATCTCTGTTTTTTCCCCAAGATCAAAGAAGTCGTCAATCTCAATCGCTTGCCCTTCTTCCTCCAATCATGAGGAAGCCTCTTCTTCCTTCCATCAACCAGTCCTTGCTGGCACTCCCAAGCTTAGCCTCTATGTCTAGGGCATTCTTGTTGAACAAGGCGAAGTTATGCACATCTATGGAGGCCTCATCGACCAACTTATTCTTGACATATGTGGGCAAACATTGCAAATAAGTTATGAGTACCCGCAGTTCGTACAGCACGCCAGGGACAACAATCATTCGCTCTATGGCGTATGTTACCTCGCGAACTGTCCGGTATCTCTTCGATCCTAGACTGGTTAGTGAGCCGATGGCCTTCTGAGCCCCTTGAGGGTTATGCGACCTGTTGTAGACCATCCGTACAAACTCCTCCAATGTCCAGGCTTGTGTTCTGACCGTATCCGTGTTGTTGTACTACTCCATTCAACCATCTGGTTGCAGATCCTTCTAGAAAGGATGCAGCAACAATAACCTCTTCCTCGGTCCTTGTGAGCTTGTGCCTCACATAGGTAGGCACAGTACTCACCCAGGTATCAAGGTCCTTTTCCTTCTTTTTATCGCCAAAAAAGGGTTTAGGACTCAACAAGGGTATCTTAGGTATCCACTGCATGGACTGTACAGAACTATGTGCGAGCTGCATTGGTTGAGAAACCGGTGGAACAGGCCACTGCTGCGGCACTTGCTGCTGCAGAGGTAATTGTTGCAAAAGGCAGTTGCACGTGAGGTTGTCCTGTAGCAGCAACCGCTGATTGTGGAAGTGAAGAAGGTTGTACAGGAATCTGCCCACTACTCCCTGTGTGACGAGCGCGAGGCTGAGGGAGAGTCGAGGGAGAGGAGAGAGTGAGGGAGAGAGTGAGAGCACGCACACACACTCACTCACTCGACACGACTGAGGGCGCAAACATAGTGGCAAGGGCACAAAGTCGAGGTCTTGGATTTCGAATGTCGAAACAGCAAGTCACACTGAGTACGAGTACAGCAGCTGAAAACTGGTACGAGATTGGTCCCCGTACTGTACAGGGAGCCGGTATAAGTACCGGTGACACATACGGTACCAGGGGTATTTCCGCAAAAGCCCCGAGGGCAAAACTGAAAAATGCGGTATTTGAAAGTGGCGCCCGAATTGCAGCATGGCGCCAGTTGTCCAAAATCCGACGGTACCAAAGGAGGGGTTTGGAAAAAAGGGTGCCAGGCCAAAAATGGGATGCAGCAGAAACAGTAAAAAAATAGACCAGGTATCGAGCCTTGGCGGAGTCCGTAACACTATCCCCTCCCTCTGAAAGGCAACGTACCGGCTGCCAAAAAGCCAAGGAAACAAAAAGAGTTGTGAAGGACGGGACGGGGCCGATCACTGCTCGGAGAAGGAGAAGGGGAGTGATGCAAGTCACAGGGTATTTTGTCTGGTGTTCTGCACAGGTGAAGGTATGATGTGACTGGGTGGGTCTATAGGGGAAGCTAAGCAATGTTCAAGGAACAGGGGATTTCTATTGATGTTCTACTGGGTAGGGGAAACGATGTTCAGGAAAACAAGGAATTTGTATTGATGTTCTAGTGGGTAAGGGAAACAATGGTAAGGGGAACAAGGAATTTCTATTGATGTTCTAGTGGGTAAGGGGAACAATGGTCAGGGAAACAGGGATCTGCTAATGATGTTCTACAGGGTTGTCAAAGTTAGGAAAAAAATAAAAATGAAAATGTTTGTTCAAGAGGCAAGGGCTGGTGTGTCCGAAGGAGTTGGAAGCAGAATCTCATGTAGGAACAAAGTGTCCAAGTGTCTTGAAAGGAGATCTGCAGCGGTCTTGATCAGGCCTTGGAGTAGGTGGTAGAAGCGGTCTTCAGCGGCTGCGACAGGTAGAAGTCCAAGAAGCGTAACAGTAGTTCAAATGTCCACAGTCCAAGTGCTAGGGTGTGTCCGGTACATGAATTGCAATGAGGTCTGATCTGGAAGCAAGGAGGTCGCAGACTGATGCAAAGATCCATGTCACAAGTTGTTGCTCTAGGAAATCCGCGAGTCGGGATGCCAACCGATGAAACAGCATGGTGGCCAAACCAGCTGCATAAACTCCATGAACAGTGAGGCAGCAGGCCATCGTCCTCGTGCGCTAGCCATTAGATTTATTGTCGGCGTCAAGTGGTTCACAAGCCTTGGACAAGAGAAACAAGGTAGTGGAGAGGACAGATGGGGCAAGGCTAGGCGAGGGCAAGGGCAGATCAGACATCAGGAATCGGGGTCAAGAGGAGGGTGAACTGGGCTCAAGGGTGTGTGTAGAATGGGGTTGCGAGGTTGTAGCAAGGTTTATACATAGGTTTAGGGTTGTAGTTACGTGGGTGTCTAGGACATAGGAGTAGCACGATCATAGGCGCGAACAACTTGCATGGCATTCTTGAGATTCGGGAGAGGTTCCCATGTAGATTCTTCGTCGGGGTATCCAGTCCATTTGACTTTGTATTCAGTGATTGGTTTCGGGTGGTCAAATACCTGAGTAGTTCTTCGACCTATGATTGCTTCAACAACGAATTCAGGGCCTGTGGGTAACATGATAGGTGGAGGTCTAGGATATGGGCGGTCAGCGAATTGGGGTGGGGATTCATGATATTCTTTCAAGTATTCGACATGGAAGACCGGGTGGACGCGGCTCATGTCGGGGGGGAGTTGGAGTGTGTAATTGACGTCGGAGGTTTTTTCAATGATGGGGAAGGGTCCGAGCTATTTGTTCGAGAGTTTCTTTGACAATCCATATTCAGGTTCAAAGCGTTTGGCGGAGAGCCAGACTTTATCCCCTACTTTGAATTGCAAGTCTCGTCTGTGTTTGTTAATCTTGTTTGCTTGTTGTTCTTGTGTTCTTTCAAGGACTTCGGTTGCTTCTCTGAGGAGTCGGTTCATTGTTTCTACTCATTCATTGAGGGAAGGGCAGGGTGTGGAGGGGTTGAGTTGCGAGGGAAGAAGGTAATCAGAGGGCAGGCGCGGATGGTAGCCAAGGTCAAGGTAGAATGGAGACATGTCAGTGGAAGGACATACAACGTTGTTGTAGGCAATCTCGGCGGCGGTGAGCAATTGATCCTAGTCGTGTTGATGTGGACGACAGTACTTCCGTAGGATTCTTTGGAGAGTATCGTTCATCTTCTCGGTTTGTCCATCGGTCTGTGGGTGGAATGCAGTGCTATACTTGAGTGTAGTTCCGTAGGCGTTGAAGAGTTGTTTCCAGAACTGTGAGAGGAAATGGGGATCGCGACCGCTGTTGATATTCTCGGGGAGGCCGTGGTGGCGTGCAACATGGTCAAAAAAGAGTAAGGCAATGTCTTTGGTGGTGTGCGAGGTGGTGCAAGGAATGAAGTGGGCGCGTTTGGTCAAGCGGCAGACAATGACGTAGATGCAATCATGCCCGCGGTCGGTCKTAGGGAGACCGCACACGAAGTCCATGGAAATGGACTGCCACCGGTGAGTGGGGATGGGCAATGCTTGGAGCTTGCCGGGTTTGGCCCGGTTCGAGGGATTGACAGCCTGACACATGAGACATGAGCGAATGTATGTTTTGACGTCGGCGAGTAGAGAAGGCCAATAGAAGCAGCGGGAGATGGTGTCAAAGGTTTTCTGGAAACCAAGGTGACTTGCGGTCTTGGCGTCGTGGTGCTCTGCCAAGAGCTGGGTACGGAGACCACGTGTGTCAGGGATGCAAAGTCCGCGGTTGCCTTTGGTGTCGATGTAGAGGAGGTTGTCGTGGAGGGAGTAGTCAGGAACCGAGTCGAGGTTGCGAAGCTTGTTGTACATAGAGGCGAAGTCTAAGCAAGAGAGGTAGCCTTGGGTGTAACGGCGATGGAGTGATGGGAGGAGTTGAATGTGAGTCATGGTGGCGTAGACCTTCTCGGGAGGCTTGTGGTTGGGGCAGCGAGAAAGGGCGTCGGCGACGCGGTTGCTTTTGACAAGTGAGTGGCAAATGGTGAATGTGAATTGGGCAGGGAAGTCGAGTCATCGAGCTTGGAGTGGGGTGATGTCTTTCTTGGTGAGGACGGAAGAAACGGTGGTGTTGTTAGTGCGGATGGTGAAGTATTGCCCATCGAGGTACGGGCGCCAGACTGTGAGGGTGTGAATCACGACGAGGAGTTCCTTCTCGTTGGAGGGGTAATTCATCTCCGCGGGAAGGAGCTTCTTGCTTGCGAAGGCGATGGGGTATTCGCCGGGTGGAGCCTCAGAGTGAGTGGGCGAGTCCTTGATGGAGGGGGTCTCGGCGGTGTCGCGGGGGAAATGTTGGGACAGTACGGCTCCAATGGCGAAGTCAGAGGTATCAGTGTTGACATAGAAATGGAGAGTGGGGTCGGCGATCTTGAGAACAGGGGCCGTGGTGATGGTTTGCTTGAGGAAGTCGAAAGCGTGTTGGCGGCGATCGTTCCAATTGAAGGATTCGTCCTTGCGAGTGAGTTCGTGGAGAGGGTAAGAGATCTGGGAAAAGTTGCGAATGAACGGGCGGTAATAGTTGGCAAGGCCAAGGAAGGAACGGAGTTGGAGGAGGGGCTTGGGCGGGGGGTACTCGACGAGGGCTGTGACCTTCGAGGGGTCCATACGGATGCCTTCAGCGGAGACAATGTGGCCAAGGTATTCGACGCTCGAAGCGGCAAACGTACATTTGCTAAGTTTGGCGTAGAATTTTTGCTCTCGGAGGATCAAGAGGACTTGGCGAATGTGCTGAAGGTGGAACTCAACGGCAGGGCTAAAGATGAGGATGTCATCAAGGTACGCGACGACACAGACTTCGAGGAGGTCACGGAAGATGTGGTTCATGGTGGACTGGAATGTGGCGGGGGCATTGGCGAGTCCGAAACACATTACGAGGAACTCATAGTGCCCGAACTGAGAGCGGAATGCGGTCTTGTGGGTGTCCTCCTCACGGATACGGATCTGGTGGAAGCCATTGCGGAGGTCGATCTTGGTGAAATATTTGGCTCCACGGAGGCGATCAAGAAGTTCAAATATCCGGGGGAGTGGGTACTTGTTCTTGATCGTGATCCAGTTCAAGGCACGGTAGTCTGTGCACATCGTGATCCGGTGTCGTTCTTCCTGACGAATAGACAACTGGTTCCGAAGGGGGAGGATCTAGGCTTAATGAATCCTTTTTCAAGGAGTTCATTGAGTTGGCGCTTCATTTCCTCGGCCTCGGGGATGGAGAGTTGGTACGGAGGGCGGCAAGGAGGAGAATGGCCAGGCTCGAGATCAATGGTGTGGGATACACCTCGATCGGGAGGTAAATCGGCGGGCAAGGACTCGGGGAAGACGTCCTTGAATTAAGAGAGGAGAGCGGTGATGTGAGGATCAGAAGGGGGGTCTTGGTCGGGTTTGTCCGTTGGAAGCAAGTCCTCGGGACGCTCGTGGTCGATAACAAGACAATGTAAGCGGAGTCGGGGTGTTCACGAGATATGTGAAGGAACTGGTGAGGGAAGACAGGGGGTGGGGTAGAAGGGGGGAGAAGGTAAGGGATATCAAGAGGAGAGTCATGAGGGCGGGTAAGTCGGAAGAAGGAGGGGTGGAAGGAGTAGGGCATGAAACGGTCAAGCCATGGAGTCCCCAAGACGATGCCGCACATGAGGTGCATGACATCGAAGGAGACTTGACTGCGAAGAGGACCGGCAATCATAGGGTCTCAGGGACAGTGCAATCGACAATGATGGCTGAGTCCTTATCCCCTAGTCGGATGGTGATCGGGGAGTCATAGCCGGTGGAAGAGAGGCCGACTTTGCGGACACAGGCTTTGGTGATGAAGTTGCCGGTGACACTAATATCAAGGTGGGCCCGAAACTTCACTGTCGATGCGCCAAGGGAGACGACGATAAACTTGAGCTAGAACTGTGCGGTTCTGACACAAGCAGAAGAGATCATGGTGTTGAGGCGGCGTTGTTCCAAGCCTAATCTAACAAGCCGATCGTGTCGTGCTTGTTCCTCAACGAAATCGGAGAAGGTGGTAGAGAAGGGGTTAGGGATGAGAGTAGAAGAGCAGGTGGTAGTGGGAAGCTCGACCGACGGGATAACAGACGTCGTAGGGAGGAGGGCAGGCGGAGTAGACTGCGTCGCCTGGGGGTCGTTCGATGGGATGTGCGTCATCGGAGGGGGGGTAGGCAGACGGATAGTCGATGCCAAGTGGGCCACCGGTGGAGGAGAGATCATCACCGATGGGAGAGCCGGCAGACAAGTGGTCGATGTCGGGGGAGGATTGCAAGGGACAGGGGGACAGCGTTTAGGTGGAGGAGGGCCCGACTGTCGCGGTGGAGGAAGAAGTGGGAGTAGAAGGGGTGGGTCCTCCAGAGCGAGGGGCCTGTCAAGTAAAGCGGCTAGTGTTGGGGCAGTTGGTCTGTTGGTGACCTAACTGGCGGCAGCGAAAACACCCGTTGTGTTCCTGGAGGTATATGCGTTCTGCGGGTGTAAGTTTCTGGAGAGGAAGAAGGCGGTCGGGAGGCACGATCCTGGCGTTCCATCCGCATAAGGTGGGCGGCCTGGAGGTCCTCAATGGTGAATTGGGAGGGGTCGAGAGAGGCAGTGTCGAAGTCGTCATCGGGGGTGGGTGGAGTGGTGTCATCAGGGTTGATGTTATGGAAGAATCAGGATTGATGTTATGGAAGAATCAGGATTGATGTTATGGAAGAAGCGGCGGCGGAAAGGAGCGGGCGCGGACTGGTGATGGGGGTGGAGGAGTCGATCGTGGTAAAGCATGCAAGAGAGGAGGTCAGCAAGGGGCATGTCGGGTTCGTGGGCGAGGGCGGTTGCGAGATCTTTGTGGCATACTCGCTTGATGCAGGAGATGAACGCAAAGTCGGGAATGACGGTGGTGGGGAGGTGATGGCGAAGGGAGCGGATGTATTGGACGAAGCGGTCCGTGGGACCGGTCTGGCGGAGGTGACAAAATTCTTCGAGGCAATAATCGATGATTTTCTGGGGGCGGAAGGTGGCAATGAGAAGGTTGGCCCATTGGAGGACGAAGTGACGCGGTCCTCCGGAGGCGCGGCGGTTGCTGAGTTCGGCCATCCACCATTTGGCGGCATTGCCGAGGAGGCGGGAGGTGGCAATGGGAAGCCAGTGGACAAGGGGCATGTGGTGGAGATTGAAAGGGTTATGGAGCTAGGTAAGGAAGAGGAAAACGTCCTCGTGGGCAAGGCCGGAGAAGGGCATGATGTCGGCGGATCGGAAGGAACGGGGGATTTTCCCTTCGCGGGAAACGATCCGGGCGAGGGTGTTGAAGTTGAGGTTATCGGGGGTAGTGTCGTAGCAGGTGTAATCGAATTGGCTGTTGTCGTCAAGGAGGTAGTTAAAGGAAGTTGTGGCATTGCGAGGTAAACCCCGGAGGTGACTTGGGAATAGGTGGGACGGGGGGTGGGGATGGTGGAGGTCGTCATGATGCGTTGTGAGATAGTATGGGAGTGCGGGGGGGGAAGAGGGGTGATGTGGTTAGGCGAGGAATGAGGCGGTGTGCTGGAAGC
>BFEA01000694.1:670772-682106 GCA_003427395.1 Chara braunii | reverse complement strand
TTATACCGGTAGGCATTGGTCTGGCCTCAATGCTGCGAGGCCAGGCCAGACCCTGAACCGTCCAGATGGACGGTTCAGCCTCAATCGGCGGGCGGCAGCTTTAAGAGTACCGCCAGGCCCAAACGATGTGTCGTTTGGGCCTACCCGATGGGTGGCTGTCCAAAATCAGGCCTTTAGGGCCTGTGACCCTCAAAGGTCAGGCCTTTAGGCCCTGGTGTGTCCCTCCGGCCCTAAGTCGGGTCCGGTAGGACCCGTGTGACTCGAAGATGTAACACCTCTACAGCGCAGCAAGCAGACCAAAGGACAAGCGGCAAAGCATGCGTGTACTTGTCCCAATGGGTTGGCATGGTGGGACCCGAGTGCTTCGTCCAGGGCCCTTCAGAGGCAACGCCCGTCTCCCACCAGCTTGCTCGCCAGGAAGAATGCCGACTCTCAAGGTTGAGCGCTCGCAACACCTCTCAATGAGAGGACTCTCAAGGCAGAACTCACTTCCTCACGGTAAAAAGCGACGAAGAGGGTACATAAGGTAAGGAGCAACGTACCTCATAATGTTGCCCCCAACCACCGGTTTCTCACCAGTAACCTGACGTGCATTTATGAAGATCGGTCGATGCCTCGACACAACCCACAATACAATGCAGTTCCACCTCAGCTTAAATGCCACGTCAGCAAGTTCTCATCATCCTCCGTGCACCCCTTATGTCACCACATAGCCTTCCTGGCGCGCCTACATGACCCTGGGCCGCCAACACACCAATGCACAAGTGTTATCACCGCCCCACCATATATTGCGAAGGAGCCAACAGAGCGCCTCGAACCAGCTCCGATACCAAATTGCAAGGAAATATGAGCGATAGCAAAATGACAGGAATCCAGAATGCAATATCACATTGAAAGCCAGAAAGTCCAACGCTGTCCCGAAAGCAGAAATGCACTAACATTCCACCAATGGACAACCAAAGCACCGAATCTGAATGTCAATGACAGCACACTCTCGTCACCACGAACATATGTATCCAGAGCCCTTCCTCCTACTTGGCACTCAGCGCCCAGCCTACGATCAAACAGCTACTAACAGCCTACGAATCGACAATGCAACCTGTTGACGTCAGCAGCAGAACCGAAGAACATGAAGATGCCAACCCTGTAGACCATTGCCAAGACCAGGTATGTGCCCTCACATCATCATCCTCATTTCTCTCTCTCTCTCTCTCCCTCGTCTTCTTTACACCAACGTCTCCCCTCACACGACTACCACGACCCCCTCTCGCTGGCTGTCCAAGCCCATGCATGGCTACATGGGCTGGGCTATGGTGCTGCCCTCAGCAGCGCCCTTCTCCACGCGTTACCGCACGCGCGCACGCTTCTGCACTGGTGCTAGCAGCAGCACACGAGAGCTTGCTCCAGCAGCGCTGCCGCTCGCTCTACCAAGTGCCCGACTGTCCTCTCCCTGGCAAGCTCTTTCCTATATGGAAAGTGCTCGCCCAGTTTGCAGCTGGGCCTCGACGCGCGTGTGCCCTCTAGCTTCACGTTTGGCCAAAGTGTCTGCGCCCAGGTCCATTCAGACAGTGGCCTGGGACCGAATTGGTTAGGCATGCCCAACCACCCAGGCACAAACGTGCGGTGTTCCCTGCTTCGACCACATTGCTGGACGAGCCTGGAAGGCTCACAATTTTTTTTTTTCCTCACGAACTGAGCGGATGTGACCAACTGGCACGTGGCAACCGTCCAGCGCCCACCAAGATTTGCAAAAATTGACGAGTTCGGGGCACATTGAGATTCAGGGGGCCCGTCTTCACGGGCCTGCTGCAGGGCCTTATGTCGAGGGGTAAACCCTCACATGTGGGATTATTTTATGCAATTATTACAAACAGAATACATCGCAGATTGGATCAAAACTAGGAGAGTAATATTGAACAACCCAGATAGGGAGTAGAAAACAACTAAAACATTTTTTTCACAAGGTTATGAGTGCAGGTAATATTGGGGTATCAACTGCAGGATATTGGAAATTCAAATGGCAGAATGAACTGTCACTGCCAGAAGGACAAAAAGGACAGCCCTTCAATCAGGAGTAAGATAAGTTCTACAAGCATTAATTTACATATGGGGTAGCCTACCAGGTAGCTTACAGGCTTAATTAGAGGATGGCAGGTTATTTGGTCAAACAGTTTGCAGGAATCGTTGTAATATTTGATGAGCTGCTAAGGAGATATTCAGTTGTTATTGACAGATCAAGTATTTCGTGATAGTGGATGGAAAGGGGTTCTTGGGATTGGTTTTCAGGTTGTTTCTTCAAGGGAATAGTAACAATAGGGGAAGGTACTTGACTGGACATCTGGGCTTGACTGGCAGTCAATGGTTCCAAGAGAAGTAAGAAATCCGGTCAGTATTCCCCCGACAGTCATATGGGGAAGTGTTAGTGACGGTTTATCATGCATTTTTCTGACCTGCTGGTGGAACAGGAACCGGCCAGAAAACATATGGAGCCCGGCTCAATAGGACCTGGTTTTCATTTATAGAAAGAAAAAAGTGTTCCTCAGCCTCCTCCTCATTTATTGAGATGGTAACGAAGAGAAGAAGAAGAGGGTATCTCTACTTGACACCAAAGTAACTTTACCAGATGATAATCATAAAATATGCCACCTTGAAAGGGGATCTTGTGGCCAGAAGATACGAGATATAGATGAAAAGATTTCACGATGCAGACCCCTGAAAGCCCGGCACCAAACCCCCAAGGTTCCAGAGTCCCAAGTCCGTGGTTCCAGTGGAGTAGGCCTGATAGGCAAATAGGGGCATCCGGGACGTAAAGTGGATGTCCAGTTGCTCCGGTACCCGACGGAAAGTCTGGAAGGTTGAGTCATTGTACAGCCAGTCCGGTACCCCATGCCAGAGTCCGGAAAGTCCAAGTCCAGTCCCAAGTCCACAAAATTGCAGCAAGTCCCAAAAAAGTCTGAAAGCTACTGGACCGACAAAATGATTGCAACAGACAGGCCGCGGCTGACCGGTACCCATCTGAGGCAGGCCAAGCGAAGTCCAATTCCTATGTTTAGCTGCTACAGTGCAGCAGCGGACACAGTTGTTCACTCGTGAAGTTGCGGAAGCACTGCTTTGCTTGTGTGACGAAGCGACTTGGGCAAAACAACACTCGAAAAAGAAGGGAGAGTCGACGACAACCATAGCTAGGGTAGTGATAGGGAAGCAGGGGGGCCATAGCCGCCAAGGTCTGAGTCTGAACTGAGCAGGTGTATTCAGGGCACGATCCAAGGAGAGAGAGAGAGAGAGAGAGAGAGAGAGAGAGAGAGAGAGAGAGAGAGAGAGANGAGAGAGAGAGAGAGAGAGAGAGAGAGAGAGAGAGAGAGAGAGAGAGAGAGAGAGAGAGAGAGAGATCGGTAGACGGTTACACAAACCCGATTCGAGGCTGAGTCTGTGTGAATGGCAGAGACCGCAAGAGACCTGAACACTTTCTTTGTATAATAATGATATTTCGCATATCAATCTCTCGTGTGATTCTTGTGTCTCGGCTATCGGTTCCAGTTGTGAACACTCATCTGGATGCTCGTTGCATGTGTGTGCAAGGTTGAGGGTGATTGACTGAGAGAAGGTTAACGAGTCCACTAATATTCAGCATTGAAATAGAGGTTTTCCACTAGTTTCCATTTTGCCACTTTAAAGGGATTATGTAGTCGAGGAAAGTTCTGATGATCTGAAGTGGTGAAAGTGCTGAGATTTTGAGCACATCTCCCGCTAAACAAGACAAAACACAGGGGGGGGATGAGGGGGGGTTCAAAATTAGCAGCATCTTCGCCACTTCAAAGTTTTCGGAATCTGCAATGTCAATACGCATCCAGACGAAGAAAATTCTCAAAATTCTAAAGTGGTGAAGGTGTCGAAATTGTCGACTCCCTCCTCCCCCCCTCCCTAGACAAAACAAAAGACTTCAACATCTTCACCATTTTATCATATATGTTACGATCCTGGCCAATTTCGAAGTATACAAACATCAGAAAGTACAATGCCGTCCAATTGCAAAAAGAAATGAATGAACTTGAGAGGAGAGAGAGGGAAAGAAGAAGAAGAAGAAGTAAGAAAGAAGAAGAAGATGATGTACTCCAGCATAGACCAATGACAAGGCTCTTCTTCCTCGCCAACCAATCTCCTCCTCCTTATCTCCTCCCCTCTTATTCAAACAAGAAAGAACAATAATAATGTTGAATGACTGAGAATCAATGTCCGAATCCCACTTCTACTGCAGGCACAACATGAGGCCCACCATAGCCATGGCCACCCTTCTTCTTCCTCTACATACAGGCTGAGGCTATGGCGGAGTACTGAGGGCTCTCCCTCCTGTCCAAAGGACAACCCAAAGCAGCTATATCGCTGCCCTTCTGTCCCCAGGTCAACTCCCTGCAGCTATGCCGCTGCCTACTCAACCGCCATGCCTGACCCTGTCCCGAGCTTCCTTGATGCGGCACTACGCCCACTGGGGCCTTCCAGATGCAGTGCCTAACAAGGTGATGAAGATGGTGTCTACCATAGCCAGGTAAGTACCCCGCCACTTCCCTCCTTGGTCCCCTTCTCCCTCCTCCTCTTACCGGTAGAGCTCCACCATAGCCAAGGTGGAAGCTCCCGGCTTCTTCCTCCCAGCAGCGCTGTAGTACCCAGCGCCACTCCAGCCAGCGCTCCGGCAGCGTGTGGCCAAACTTGCACACTGAAGAATGAGGCTGAGCTCTTGCCTCGGCCTCTTGATATAGCGGCCTGCTTGCCTCTTGGGCGATGACTTCCAGGCCGCTCGGCCTCCCAAGCAACCGGTACCTCCTCCCTTTCAGAGGGAAACATCATTGCAGACTCTGATATTGCCCGTACAGGCTCTAGACTCAGACTGGATGGACTGGTACCGGCCTAGACCTAGCCTACCGCAACTGGGCCTCTAAAAATGCCAACTTTGTCTTCTTCTGCTCGGCCTCGAGTACCCAGCACATCTACTGCTAGTGGGTGCGGTACCGGCCTGCCTGCTACTTGAGTGTTTTTCCGCTGCTCCAGGTGCCGCGGGCCCCTGCCTCCACTACTTGAGTGTTTTCCCCTGCTGCCACCTTCAATGCCATGGCCACAGGTAAGTACCGGCCCTACGGGCCTGCCAAACAAGCAAGTACCCTTACGGGTCACACCCACACTCATGCCGACAAGCACTCAGACAGGCACGCAAGTCAACAGGCACGCACACATACAGACTTAGAAAACACAGCAGAATGCGGGAATCTCAGCAAGGCATCCATTCCATCGACAGAACTTCAGAAATCAGCAGTGTTCCCAGTCTGTATTATGGCGGGTCATTACATATATTATTTTATTGCACAATAAAGCAGTGTATCAATCATCATCCCCAAGAGCACTCACCGCCAGGTCTTGATCTACCAAGGCCTTGTAGAATGATCCAGTGACTGTACCAACATACGAAGTAACAAGAACATCAATCACTGCCAGGAAAATAAGGATCAGAGCCCCTTCTGCTCGAGCAATCCTCAACAGTTTGAGGAGCTTCTCGAGCAGATTCCGATCAACTCGAACTTCTGCCTTAGTCCCCCAGACCCCTCGATTGCTTTGATGTTCTCCAAATGTAATCCCTTGCTTCTTCAATTGGATTCTCTCCTCCTCAAATATCAAATCCTGCAGTTTTCTTCCAATCTCCCTATCCCATTCATTCTTATCTCCATTGTGCAAGTGTCCTGCACATGCTTCTGGCCTCAGGGAGCCATCTTCTCTCGTTGCCTGCTGTGGCTGCTGCTGGTGCTGCTGCTCCTCATAGTGGTGACAATGATGATGATGATGATGTTCTCCCTTTTCCCATTTTCGCCAGCTCTCGCCTCGAGACCTTGAAAATTTCCCTCGCCCATCATAGATTGATGTCGAGGCGAATTTTAGACCAGCACTTATTCCCTCCTCTACTGCTAGTAGAGGCGCTGTAAGGGATTCCATCTTGGACACCTCCCAACCGCAAGTCTCCTGCTGAATCTCTCCAATTTGTCGATGATCATAACTGGTGCACTTTGCACACATGCAAAACACACACACACAACACACACACCCACACACACACACACACACACACACACACACACACACACACACAAACAAACAAAAGAGGAGTTGGAAAAGGCTCATTGGTCTATTGTACACTTTACACACACATACACACACACATAGAAGAATTAGAAGGGCTTGACTAATCCTAGAGAAGCCTGAGTCCTTGGTTTGTCGCATTGGCAAACCTGGCATGTTTCTACATACTTCTTAGTGTCCTCTAGTGTAGTAGGTCACCGGAAGTGCTGCGCTAGGTTCGCTGATGTTTTCTTGTAGCAGAAGTATCCGGTTGCATCATGCCATTCTCCTAACAATAAACTACGCAAAGATTCGCTAGACAGGACACGCAGACATTTATTTCCTACCTTCTCAGGAAGAGGAGCCCATTAACCACCACAAATTTCATCTGAAACAGCCTTATCTTTGGCCTCGAGTCAGATGATTTCAGCCATGAAACCATCTGCCTGTAGGCATCCAGCAATCAGGTTACATCGTCAGATAGCTCAAACTCAGTAATTAGTGCCCCAAGGACCTTCCCTTAATGGACTGCATGGACACCCTACTGTCCTCACCCAAAACTAATGCCCGGGCAATGTATACGAATATAACGCCCGGTGGGGGTTATATTTGTTTACAAATTTACAACGCCCAGGCGTTATATTCAGTAAATTGGTGGCAACTTCGGTGGGGGCTCCAGAGAAAAAAAAATAAAAAAATTGAAAATTCTATTTAAATTTAAAAAAAAGGCTGTCCAGAATTGAGGCAACTTTTGGCTGAGAGCCATTTCACAATTCTTTATAGATTCGAAAATGAAAAAAGAAAACAAAAAATCAAACCAAAACATACCCCTTTAGAAGTCAAAACCCCTTTCAACCCCCTTTAAAACCCATGTATAGTCTCTCTTCAAGGCACACTGCCCACAGAACATTCAAATATAACGCCCGGATGTTATATTCGACGGAGCGTTCTATTCGAAAAAAAGTGAGTAAGAACAAAAAATCTAATTTTTTAAAGGTAAGTTGAATATAACGCCCCGGCGTTATTTTCGGGTGAAGACGGTAGTGACCAGCAAGAGTGGCAAGCGGCACATATTTGTCATAGTAGACCTGTTCTCGAAGTGCATTCGACTAGTTGCACTACCGGAGACTGTGAAGATAAGAGTATGTAATCAAGGTTTTCATAATAACTGGGTATGCGATTTGGCCTACCGAAGCTTATTACAAGTGATAGAGATGTCTGCTTTACAAGTGAGTTACAGAAGAAGACTGCCGAACAGATGGGCTCACAACTGCAGATGACTTTAGGGAACCACCCTTAAGCAAACGGTCAGGGTGAGTGCAATGAACCCAGTCAGGTGGAAAGATCAGCAATAACGAAGTACAGAATGTCTCAGCACAGTTGCAATGTCTCTGAAATCGTACATGTGATCCAGCGATCCAGTGTCTTGTGACCAAAATACCCATCAGCTGAGCCGATAGAACTCCCTCACAAGCCCATTCCTCCTTCAGGAAACCCCTACTCGCCACATCAGCAGACAGTATCCTCTGGCACGCTCTGACAATTAACAGATCTCGTCAAGGCGCACATGCCGCAGTCTCCTCTGAAGACAATCAGCAATGAGCAATGTCGACATGAACACAGACAGGTAAGCTTTCCTCACATTCGACCAATCTCACAGCCCTGGTCCTCCCCCTCCTCACCAGTAACCCATCAATGTAGTAGACAGTGTGGCGAGAGCCACGTCAGCATAGTCAGGTATCCAGCTGGTGCCGTAGACAGAGGAAGGCGCCAGCACAAAGCAGTCACAGTCTCGCGTCGTCATCCAATATCAAGCCAGCGTAGAGCCAGCGATGAGCCGGCGTAGTGCCAGCGTCCAGCCAGTGTAGAGCCAGCGTCAAGCCAGCATCAAGCAGCAAGTGCAAGACTGAATGTTGGTCAGCAGGGGCTGGGTCAACATGTAGTGTTGACTCCGGTTGACCAGCCTCTGGTCTCTCAGATGTGATGGCCCAGATTGACTCGCAGCCAATGGCCTGGATCCCATAAAGTTGCAGACTTCCACTTGGACTTGATTCTCGGTAGATACCTGCAAACAGCCAAGTGTGTGTGTCTGATCGGTGGCCTAGGCTGGATCCATGTTGACTTTGACTTGTGAGCCCGAATTTCCGAGCTTCTGTTGACCTTTGACTTTCCATAGTCAACTGTCGCACGTTGGGCCTCTGGAGCCCGTTTTAGGCCTTGCTTCGGGTACCCACAGTAGCAGGCCTTTGTTTAGGCAATTTCATGAGTTGGGCTTGGGCGTTGACCCCTGTTTCGGCCCTTAGACCGAAATGACGACCATGGCCCACGACTATGCATGATTTGAGCTGAGTTATTGGCCTACCGAAGTCTATTACAAGTGATAGAGATGTCTACTTTACAAGTGAGTTACGGAAGAAGACTGCTGAACAGATGAGCTCACAACTGCAGATGACTTTAGGGAACCACCCTTAAGCGAATGGTCAGGGTGAGCAAATGAACCGGGTGGTACAGCATCTACTCAGAAACTACATAAAGTCGAGCTAGGAGGACTGGGATGAGAAGCTACCTCTCATCGCCAATCTGTACAACAACGTTGTTCATAGTATCGCAGGCCAGTCACCCAACCAACTGCATCTTTGTTGGAAGCCTAGGACTGCATTAGATGTCCTCTTGGCTGATAGCAAACGAACTGCAGCACCCGGTAGAATCAAGTTTGGCATTCAATACGATAAGATGTTGCAGTAGGCTGCTGAGTTTGGACAGGAAGTGGATATATCGACGAAAATCATGCCGCAGTACTTCGGTCCCTACACAATTTTGGATATAGTTGGGGCAGATCCGGATGGTCCATCCTGTGTCATCCATTTACCCCCGCATCAAAGCTCTTAACTTTCTTTGAGACTGATCAGTTTCCTTCAAGGAGATCTATGCTGCGCCCAACCATGGATGGACATGTGGACATCGATGAAATCACGGAGCATAAAGATATGCCTGTTCCAAAGTTAGTCGGCAGAGGAAGAGCGCTAAAACCTCAAAGGCAATTCAGGGTCAGATCGAGGCATCATACGGACCCCAGAGAAGATTGGTGGTTTACTCGGGAGGAGCTACTGAAGACAGCCCCTCAAGTTGTGTCTCATTATGAGAGAATGATCAGGGGGAAACAGCAAGTGGATTAAAAGCCTTCTCAAAGGACTACCGAAGCTATGGAGGAGGGAGTGCAAGGAATCAGGCCCTCAGCAGTATTGGGACGGCCCCTTGTGCCCACCCTACGTGAAGGCGGGCCTGCAATTTTGTTTCGGCCTAAAAAGGCCCGTCTAAGATAAGGGGCCCCGTGAGTTTGTTGCTGCAAAGGCAGCATCTTCACCTCACCGGTAGGGCCAGGCAGTTGAAGATGCTGCCTCCCACCCAGAGATGTTGAGGTCCAGGACTCTTACAGTTGAGCCGCAGGCACATTCTGGAAGGGCCCTGGGCGCAGCTACTGGAACAGTGGGCAGCCAGGCCAGGCAGGCCGCATGTGAGCCAAAGGACTATCGAAGCTATGGAGGAGGGAGTGCGAAGAATCAGACCCTCGGCAGTATTGGAACGGCCCCTTGTGCCCGCCCTAAGTGAAGGCGGTGTGCAGCCAGGCCAGGCAGGCCGCACGTGAGCCAGGAAGAATAAAGGAAAGTGAGCCTCGTCCACTTTCATTCATTCTGGCTGGCTCAAGTGCAGCAGTGCTGCTGGAGCGCATGCCGGTGAGACAGAGCTGGCTGGAAGGTGGGCGCACACAGGCACCGGGAGAAGCTGCTGCACACAGCTACATGGTGCGGCGGCCATAGCCAAGCCGCTGCACAGGAAGCTGATGGGGTGATGGTGAAGGTTCTCAGGCGGAGCAGAAGAGCCTGTGGAGATAAGTCAGGGACAGGGGCAGTGTAAGAGGGACACGTACCTGGTGAGGGGGAAGTGGGCCGCATGAGCAGAGTCTTCAAGTTCATCGGGCAGCTCTTGAAGTCAAACTGGATTGCGTCATTAGAGGCTAGGTGTCTAGGAGTTGTCTGATTGTAGTCTTGCCGCCGAGCGCCATGTGGGAGACTGGCGTTGGAGACATTGATGGTGGTGGCGAGAAGGGGGCTTACATTGTCAATTGACTTCATTGCTTTGCTCTTATTTGGTGTATTTCTGGTGCAATCTACTTTCAGTTCGGACACATGGCTATCTAGTTTTCTATGGGATGACGCAATCTGGTTTCAGTCATTCGCATTGCTCATTTTCCTTGCACTAGGAGATAGAGGGGGGATATTTCACTAGGGTTTACAGGGGGGAGAGACAACAATAAGAGTCACGTCTTTCACATGTGATCCATGCCTTGAGCACACACTGTTCTTTATCTGGCATTTGGATATGGATGTTTGGCTCAGTAGTCTTGATTTCACTTTCCTATTATCTCATTCCCATGTCTTTTCCTTTGCCCACATCTTCCTTGTATCTTGTTTGATGTCCCTTTTGTTTGTTGTGCATTTCATCAGGATGAAAAGTTGAAAACCGCGTTCATGTATGTGTAGCAAAACTGAGCAATCATTGAACGTTTGAAACTATGCAAAATGATTGCGGATAGAATGCACGACAAGAGTGGAAGGGCGGATGTTGCATACTCGTGAAACACAGTCATAAGTATGGCGCAGATTCCCAGAACCGACCAGATAATAGTATAATACAGAGTTGATACAAATGCAAGCGGAAGACTTGAGATACCTTGGACTGACTCGGACCTGACTAGGACTGCAATCGAACACTCTCAACATTCATCAGGGGTGTGAATTCCCTGGCCTCGGACATAGACGAAGGGCCAGGGACTGAGATCATCCACGGACGAAGGGAGAGAGGAGAGAGACGAAGGAGGAGGAGAGGGAAGATGACGTCAACTTAATGTTTCCAAAGATAGAATCTTGAATTGTCAGAAGTGACGAAAATCCGAAATGTCGCGAATGCCAAGTCTCACAATATCCCAGATATCGATCTCACAATGTCAAGTACATCTCCAGAAGGAAGATGAAATCAGATCCCCAAATAGTCCTCAACTCGTAGTCCCAATGTCGCTGTTCCAGATGTTATCAGAGTTTGTAACCATCCGTCATACTGCAGTAGTCCCGTAGGAGAACCCAGAAATAGACTGAGACTGAGAAGGTAGGAGGAGAGAGAGAGAGAGAGAGAGAGAGAGAGAGAGAGAGAGAGAGAGAGAGAGAGAGAGAGAGAGAG
>BFEA01000694.1:655611-670442 GCA_003427395.1 Chara braunii | reverse complement strand
GGGCCGGCCTCCTACCCGCTGGTACCTACCGGCCTGGACCGTTGATCTAGATCAACGGTCCAGTTTCAAAACTGGTTGGCGCCCAAAACTGTGGCAGCCTCTGCAGCGCCGCCGGTAGGTCCTAGGCCGGACCGGTACCGGCCTTGTAGCCATTTGGCCTGGGCCTGCCTGAACCGTCATGGTCCAGGCCCATCTGGGCCTCATCTGAACCGTCGTCCCTTAGGCTTACCCTGCCTGTCTGGAACTGGGCGATAACTAGGGCCCGTGTGGCTCAGAATGCCACAGCGGATGAGATGATTCGATGAACGATGGGATGGATGGATGGATGCATGCATGACAAGATGTATGGATGGGATGGACAGATGAAACTACAAATTATTTTAAATGCCTTGTGCTTTTTGTATCAGCTGTGTTGATGTATGTAAAAGGAAAACAAAACAGTCCTTGAAAACTAAGCACATTCGATTAAGGATTGACATGCACAGCAGGGACGGGTGGATTAGATGCAATGGATCTACTTGATTGATGGATGGATGGCATGGAAAGACTGGATGGATGAATGAACTGTTATTCTTGTTTTTTTTGTTGTTGTCGAAGTGGTGGTTACTGCTGCTGCTATTTCTTGTTGTGGTGGTGGTGGTTGTTTGATGCAGGAGCACAGCACAGCGGACCGTGTGCACGTGCCCTGAAAGGTGTGAGGGTGAAGGAGAGAGGAAGAGACTGAAGGGGACAGACCGACCGACTCACACATGCACGTCGCCAGGCACACACATGACCAGCAGCTGGGTTGTGAAGGAGTCGGGAAAGAGGAATGAAGCAACATACAAAGAGATATGCCTGGGCGAACCAGGGGCCGACCTATGTGCCAGGCCTACCAGACCAGGAACAGACGGAGGGTAGGGGAGTGGACGGGAACAACACAGGGAAAGTCCCAAAGGGGTACAGCTACATTGTTGCTGCTGCTGCTACAGCCGTTGTTGTTGTCATTGTTGCTGTTGATGCGGTGTTGTTTTTGTGACTTTGTTATAGGGGCAGGTAGGGTCTCTGCCAAGAGAAGATGTTTGTGAGTGCGAACCTGTAGACTACCGTCCACACAGCACTCCTGGCTTGTCGAACATTGCAAACACCCTGCAGATTTTTCTGGGCGTCCGAACCTTTTGCAAGGATTGAGCCCTCGCATGGCCTTTCAGGCCTCGGCACCCGACATACCAAGGGCCCCCGAGCAAGCCTTGCGCCCACCCTAAGTGAAGGCGGGCCTGCATTTTGTCACGAGGCCCCAATTTTGTCATTTCTGCGTGAGGGGGCGCCAGACAGTTGCCACGCGCCAGTTGGTTACAAGTCCCACACCCAGTGGGAGCACGACATACTGAGCCTCGGGGCTCCCCCACCTTGGGACGTGGGCAGAGTGCTCTCGGCCAATGAAAATCCAGGCAGCGACGTGGCAAGTGGCCTGTGGGCTAATGAGAATGCAGCGAGTGACAGCGGCCACATCGCAGGCAGCTTAACTGCTGCAGGCCCAGGCCACCGTCTAAATGAGCCTGGGCGCAGACACTTTGGGCCACCGTGAAGCTACTGGGCACACGCTCCCCAGGCCCAGGGCAGCCAGGAGCAGGGCTCACTTTCGATTTGGAAAGTGAGAGCCCAGCCAGAGACATCCTGGCAGTGCAAGAGAGCAGCCACGCTGGTGCAGTGGAGCGCTGGTTTGCTGCCTGGGCACTGGCCAGAGGGCACACACGGGCGCTAGAGGGGAGAGAGAGGAAATGGAAAATTCCGATTAGTTTGTCAGAAACATTATATCATATGTTAGTCTCACATGCAGAGAGCATTACATAGGCATCGGTTATAATGTCTTCCTCTCCCGCATCCTCCTCGTCCTTCTCCACTTGATTATTATTTTCGAGCACCTCCATTTATCTTTTTTAAAGTTTCTTCTTTTTTTTTTCTTTTTTTTTTTTTTTTGCAAGGTTGGGGACTCTCTGCAGCAGTGCAACACAGAGACAACGCTGAAGGGGACGAGCAAGCAAGCTTGCCCATGCGACCCCTGCGGGGCCCCAAAACATTAATCTAGTATCATGTAGTCTGATGGACCATGGATCAGATATAAAATTGATCAGAACAGATACACTGCACTTGAAGGTCGAGAAAGGTAAAGCTGTAATTATCTTCATCAAACACTAGTGCGAGGCATAAGGCCTCGATACGCCCTACTGGGCCCTATTTTCAGTACAGTCGGCCGCCCTAAGTGAAGGCAGGCTCGACCGAGGCCTACAGGCCATTTTTGGGTTCACTACGCAACTGGGGAAATTCAGGCAGTTGCGCAGCGCCAGTTGGTTGGAAGCGCCCAGGCCCAGGCTGCCTTTCATCGTATGTAACTGAGGCAGGCCCTGGGCCGGATACACAACATGGACTGAACAAAAGCTGAGGGTGGTTGGGCGCTAGTAACCACCACAGGCCCTGGGCCTGTTTCCTCTGGACTGAGGCTCAGCCTCGTGGGGCCTACCCGAAGCTTCTGGGCCGCGGCCCAGTACCGCATTATGGCACGCAGCAGCAGGCCACTTCGATATAGGGAAGGGCCTGCCCACGCACTGGACATTCGGGCACTGGCTGCATGCTGCGCAAGCGCTGCTGCGCTAACGCTGGCCAGCGCTCACGCGCTCACGGGCGAGCTGGAAGGTGCAGGCAGCCATAGCCGAGCTGCGCTGCTGTATGCTGGATGGGGCGCATGGTGGTCTTTGGGTGCAAGTGGCGTCTGTGAGTTGGGGATCGAGGTTGTGAGTGATACGAGAGACATACCTGGTGCTTGAGGCGAACGGCATTGGCCAAGATCTGCTCGTACTTCGGGGAGCTGTTGACGTCATCAGCGGCATTGTAGATAGGCTAGATAGGATCTGCCATTTGTAGTCTGGGCGTCGAGCGCCAGATAGGATATTGACATTGGTTGTTCGTTGATGATGATGAGACTATTCCAGCATTGTCAATTATGAGCTTTTGCAGTGCTCTTATTTGGTGGAACTCGTGATGCAATTCTGTTATTGGTTCGAGGTCACGACTATCTGGTCTCATGTGTATGATGCTGTTTGATTTCTGAAGTTCGCTATCGCTCATTTTCCTTGCAATTTGGTATCGGAGCTGTGGTATGGTGCGCTCATCTGGTGCTTGTCTTCTGCCTATGCGGTACATGCATGTGGCCTGCTAAGCGAGCGGCCGTAGGGAGTGTGTAGTGACGAGGGCGAAGGCAAGCAGGCGACCCAGGTGGACAGGGGATCGCCAGGAAGGCTATGTGGGGACTATTGGGTGTTCGCAGTGTGATGAGAACTATCCGATGTGTGATTGATGCTGAGATGGAGCAGCGGTGCAATGCTGGTTGTGCCAGAGCAGCGATTGGTCATCACAATCAACATCGGGTCATCTGGTGAGAATATCTGTGGTTGGGGGCAGCTATTTTGAGGTACGTTGCACCTAACCTTATCTACCCTCTTCGACACTTCTTACCGTGAGGAGGTGTGTTCTGTCTTGAGAGTCCTCTCATGTGAGGAGTCGTGTGCGCTCAACCTTGAGGGTCGTCAGTCTTCACGTGGAACATCTGGAAGGAGAGGGCGGTGCTATCTGAAGGGCCCTGGACGAAGCACTGGGTCACAGTCACCATGCCAACCCACCGGGAGTAGAGCACGCATGCTTTGCTGCTTTGTCCTTTGTCTGCTCGCTGCGCTATAGAGGGGTTCTGAGGGGCAGGCCAGCCCTACGGGAAAGACGAGTACCGGGCGTCTATAAATAAACACCGGCGGGGACCTTCCATTGGCTGTGATCGTCGTCCTGTTCGCAACGTTAAATAATTCCTGAGGACTTCGGGGGCCGTCCATAAAAACGCCTCCTCATCAGCCAATCGGTCGGTGTAAGGCTCGCTGCACGCGAGGATAAATACGGTGCAGGGTTGGCCAGCTCAACAGGACTCGGGGCACAGGGGTGGGCCGTGTGCACACCTTTAAACACGCACGCTGTTCCAGATTGCTCAGGGACGTTGACGGCAAGAGACATTCAGGAAGAATTGAGGGAGGGGTAGATTCTAGGTGATAAGTTCGGGTAAGATTCCATTCTGCAAACAGACCCAACAAATGATTCTATTTTTATTTTGATTAGTGAGATATACAGCCATTAACATCTGACGGACAGCCTGTTCTCTGTTCATTGTGCTTTCTGTTTGCGAACTAGTCAAAGTCAAAGTAGTTTCGTTTGTAGGAATCTAAACTTACCTGTTGGACCCAAATGTGTAGTCTTTGACATAGCCACCGATTATTTATTTTTTTTACTTTTAAATCGGTCTGTACATCATGCTGCGGTAGGCATCGAGAGTGTCCTATTGCAGACAGTGTACAGTGTTGTGGCCTATGAGCGACAGGGAGGAAACTAGAGAGGACGACCGGATCCTGCAATCAGCGGGACGCCCGATAGCCCACTTGGCATTAGGACCAGAGGGCGACAGACACCTCTTCCGCCAGCAGAGGGAGAGACAGCAGCAGCAGCGGAGGGCTAGGGCCGCAGAGGCAAGCAGGGCATTCGCGAGCGAGGCCGCTACCTCAGCAGCCATGGCATCTGCCACGCAGCAAAGCTCTCAAGCTAGTAATTCAGGTTTTGTAGGGTCGACGGTCGCACAGACCATGAGTCAGTCCACTAGCGTTATGGCAAGCCAGCCGATAGTTTTGACCCCCGAGGAGGTCGCCATACAGCGAGCAGCTATTCGCGAGGCACAGCTACAGCAGGCGTTAGGAGAGATTAAGGCAGAGAAAGAGAAGATGATTAGAAGAAGAGCCAGGATGCAGCGGAGACAAGCGGACGTCAATGAGTTAGAGGGCATGGATCTGACGCACATGGATGCAGATGTGAGGACGTTGCGGACAGTTCTGCTAGGTGTAGTAGAAATGCAGGACCACCACACGGCCCTCCTTCAGGACATCCAGCAGAGTCTGGCCCTGTTGGTCGGGCGAGTGCAGGCAGCTCCATCGCCGTCCGCGCCTGGTGCCTGGCCCGTTGTACAGCCTCCACCTTTTGTCCCACCGATGACTGGGGTATCCCCATATGTCACTCCAGCATCGACCCAAGCCGCTTCCCTAGGCATGCCGTTGACAGGAGGGTTCTCAGCAGGTCCTAGTGTACAGGTTCCTGTACCGACAATGTTTTCCCAACCTCCGTTGCAGGTTGTCGTAAGCGGGCAGCCTGTTGTCTCGCAGCCTGCACAGCCACAGGGTACACAGCCCCAGCATCAGCTAGTGCAGCAGCCTGCGCCTCAAGGTCCACAGCCCGGAATGGTGCAGGTACCAGGACAAACTCTGTGGGTTCCAAAGACTTCCATCGCCTCTCCCAAACCTTTTTCGGGGGACAAGAGGGGTGAAGACCTTGACACATGGTTGAGGTCAGTGTCAGTCTATGTCAAGTGCAAACTTACCTTGCCGCACGAGGAAGTGCTTGTGGCTGCCTCCTACTTAGAGGGGAGTGCAGCGAGATGGTTGAGTGGTTTGGTGCAACTACAGGGATACGGTCATGACTTCCGCGTTTGGGCAATCAACCGGAAATTAGACGACTTCCTCAAGCTGGTGGAAGACAGGTGCCACGATCCTCAGGAGGCTCAAAAGGCCACTGATGCGATCCTGACATTGAACAACAGACAGTTCAAGTTAGTAAGGGAGGCCACGGACGCAGTAGAGCGTCTGATCTGTGTCACTGGAGTGCGCTATGACCCCCAGGTTTTACTCACCTCCTACCTGAGATGTTTTCCTATGCCTCTCAAGAATTAGTTGGCAAGTGAGGCCAACATCAACATGCACAACTTCCCCTCGTTCAGCAAGAAGGCCCTAGACCTAGAGGCAAAGATAGGGCATGGACAAACACCCAAAACGGACGGTAGGAAGAAGACACTGCCTCCCAACTGGAAGGCGAAGGGTCGCATTATGTTCGTCGACAACGATGGTTCTACCATCGAGTTGGCAGACGATTTCCAGGCGGGAGCGGGTTCAGAAGCAGGTAGCGTAGAGGCTTCAGGGGGTGGAGTAGTCGCTGCCTCAGTACAAAAAGGTAAGGCGACCGGTAGACGTCGTGGAGGCTCCCGGTCTAGGAGTCAAGTTGACCCCAACGCTCCTCCATGGGAGAAAGCGGGTCTAACAGAAGACGTGTGGAGAGACCGTTACACCCGGCAGGCTTGTATCTGTTGTGGCCAATATGGCCACAATCAGTTCAAGTGTCGTAATAGGAAGGTGACCGAGAAGATCCCGCCTACGATGGGGCAGGCGTTGGGATCCTTCGCTCCCGTTGGTAGCAATGTGGCCAGCAGTTCTGGCACTGCTCTGGGAAACACGTCGGGCCAGTAGGAATAGTAGTTTTTCCTGCTAGGGTCGAGGTGGTGGACACACCCTCACCATCTCGAGAGATGGCCCAAGCTACTAACTCCGTTGTCGTCCCGCAAACACATTCAGACCCATCGAGCCTCTGTTCGATGAATGTGTTTGAGTCCTTAGAGGAGCTAGAGGAGGAGTGGTCCAAATCAAACCCGCTAGCTTCTTGGACGGCATTGGCTAAATCCCCTAGGAGTGAGATGTTCGTCGGTGAGGTAGTCATCGACGACCGCAAGGCCAGGGCCTATTATGACACTTGCTCGACACGGAACTTCATTAGTCGCTCGTGTGTTGAGAGGCTGCGCTTACAGGAGCAAGTGCAGCGCCTGAGTCGATCTGTGCCAACAAACAACGCATGGTAGTCAATGACTACCTCAAAGACATTGAGTGTCTTTTCCCGTATGCGGGAGGGGAACTGAGACATCACACCTCATTCCTAGTCAGTGATGGTCTCCCAATGGACATCTTGTTAGGTATGTACTACCTCTCGGTTGCACAGCCCCAGTTTGACTGGGACCGAAAAGTGGTCAAACACACTTTGCCCAGAGGGGGGACCGCCAGATTACGTAAGTTCAAAGCTAGTAGTCTGATGGAGTTCTACGGATGCATGTGTCTGGCCATGCTCTACAACTATTATAAGCAAAATCCGGAGGAGGGTATGTATTTAGTTTACGTCTCTGCAGAGGGTGAGCCGGTGAAAACGCCTCCACAGATAGAGGGAGTGGTCGCTAAGTACCCTGATCTATTTGAAGAGTCGAAAGGGGTTGTTGAGAGGGAGGTCGTCCATGCAATAGAGATTATCCCAGGGTCTAGCATTCCGAAGGGTAGAATCTATCGGATGTCTCCAGGTGAGCTCGATGAGCTTCGTCGGCAACTCAAGGATCTCATAGAGAAGGGTTGGATCCGGCCTAGTGTTTCCCCTTACGGATCGCCAGTCTTATTTGTACCCAAGAAGGGGGGGACCTTGAGGATGTGCATTGACTATAGGGGCCTCAATGCCATCACAGTGAAGAACGCAGAGCTCCATGAGCTCGATGAGCTTCGTCGGCAACTCAAGGATCTCATAGAGAAGGGTTGGATCCGGCCTAGTGTTTCCCCTTACGGATCGCCATTCTTATTTGTACCGAAGAAGAGGGGGACCTTGAGGATGTGCATTGACTAAAGGGGCCTCAATGCCATCACAGTGAAGAACACAGAGCTCCTACCGCGCATCGACGACTTGTTGGATCGAGTGCAAGGGTGTCGGTACTTCAGTAAGATAGATTTGAAATCCGGGTACTGTCAGATTGCAATATGGTCCGAGGATCAACACAAAACCGCATTGCAGACCAGGTACGGTCTGTACGAGTTTGTGGTGATGCCTTTTGGCCTTTGCAATGCTCCTGGCGCCTTTCAGCACGCGATGAACCGGATATTTCATGACTACTTGGACAAGTTTGTCATCGTGTACCTCGATGACATACTTATCTTTAGTAGGACTGTCGAGGAGGATGTAGCGCACTTAGATAAAGTCCTTAGCCTCCTCAGACAGCACCAGTTCAAGCTCAATCGGGAGAAGTCTGAGTTTGGCCGCACCCAGATCTTGTATCTGGGTCATGAGAATTCCGTAGAGGGTTTGAAGTCCGATGACGCGAAGGTGGTCAGCATTCGTGACTAGCTGCGTCCTCAGTCTGTAACTGAGATGAGGTCCTTCTTAGGGATGAAAGGCTACTACCGCAACTTTGTTCAGAATTATAGTATAGTGGCCGCCCCTTTGACGGACCGGACACTCCTTGACACCCCATGGGAGTGGACAGACAAGTGTGAGGCTGCTTTCAGACATCTGAAGCATGCGTTGACACACCATGAGGTCTTCAAACTTCCAGATCCTGATAAACTTTTCGTTGTGACTACAGATGCCAGCCAATATGGCATTGATGTCGTACTTGCGCAGCAGGAGGGGAAGAAGTTGAGGCCGATAGAGTACATGTCCAAAAAGATGCCCTCTCGAAAGTTGGCCAAGTCCACCTATGAGAAGGAGCTTTGTGCGATCTACAAAGCGCTAACCCATTGGAGGCACTACCTCCTAGGTCGCTTCGTCTATGTCAGGACTGATCATCATACCCTGAGATGGATGAAGACTCAACCGGTACTCTTCGACGCTCTGAAGCGTTGGATCGAAGTCATTGAGCAGTATGACTCCGAACCCCAGTATATCAAGGGGGAGTACAACAAGGTTGCTGATGCGCTGTCGTGCCAGATTTTCTCGGTGCGCTGGTCACTGAATTTGGGCTTGCGGACGATGGTACTCAGTCTTTGGTGGAAGCCTATCGCGAGGACCCATTCATGTCAGAGATCATATGCAGACTTGAGGCGAAGAATAAGGCTACGTCTGAAGAGTTTGAGTTGATCAATGGCTTGCTGCTCCTTGAGAAGGCCGGGAATAAACGTCTTTGTGTGCCTAATCGGGACTCTTTGCGTAGTTTATTTTTAGGAGAACGTCATGATGCCACCGGACATTTTGGGTATAGAAAGACTGCAACAAATCTGTTGTATCGGTTCTGGTGGCCCACGATGATGAGAGATGCCAAACTGTATGTTGACACTTGTCAAGTTTGTCAACGAGACAAGCCCCGAACACAAGCTCCTCTTGGGTTTCTCATGCCCCTTCCCATTCTGGAAAGGCCTGGTGAAAGCCTGTCCATGGATTTCATGGATACGCTAGTCACCAGCAAGAGTGGCATGAGGTACATCTACGTCATCGTGGATAGATTTAGTAAGTATGCTAGACTAGTAGCTATGCCAGAAACAGCAAAGACTGAGTACGTGATCAGACTGTTTAAGGAAAACTGGGTTAGAGATTTTGGCCTACCGAAGTCTACAATTAGCGACAGGATGTCCGATTCACCAGTGATCTGTGGAAGGCCGCAACTGCCGAACAAGGAACACAGTTGCAGATGAGATCTGGAAACCATCCGAGGCAAATGGGCAGGCAGAGCAGATGAATCGCGCTGTCCAACACTTGCTGAGGCATTACATTAAGCCTAATTAAGTGGACTGGGATGAGAAGCTCGCTCTCATCGCCAGCCTGTACGACAACGCAGTTCATAGTGCTACGGGAGAAAGTCCTAACAGTCTGCTATTGACTTTCAAGCCTAGACTGCCCCTAGACTTTCTGCTACCTGACAACCAGCCCACTGCTGCTCCGGGCACTTTGGAATTTGCCTATAGATATGAGAAACATATGCAGCACGCGGTAGAACACATGCACAAAGCACAGGCGGCGATGATCGAATCTGAGACCAAGCACCACCGCCCATCTACATTTCAGGTAGGGGACAGAGTCTGGGTCAAGGCTTCAGAATTAGGACAAGAGCACGGGATCTCCCGTAAGCTCATGCCACAGTACTTTGGGCCATGGGAGGTTCTAGATGTAGTGGGGAATGAACCAGAGGGATCCTCATATGTCATTCGGATCCCGGGACACCTTTGTACCTACCCTGTTTTTCATGCCTCTAAGCTTGCACCATTCAAAGAAACTGAACAGTTTCCCACTCGTCGCTCAATGCTACCCCCAACTACGGACGGAGAGGTCGACATCGACGACATCGTGGACCACAAGGAAATGCTTGTAGACCGACAGGAAGGGGATGTCCTCCGAAGCAGAAGCTGCAGTACAGAGTTCGGTTCAGACATCACACTGATCCAAAGGAGGATAGATGGTTCACACGGGAGGAGCTGATGCACACCGCACCACAGGTTGTCGCCCATTATGAGAAGTTGTTGCAAAAAGGAAAGCGCCAGATTGAATGAACTTCTCAGAGGACTAGCGAAGTATGGAGGAGGGAATGCGAGGCATAAGGCCTCGATACGCCCTATTGGGCCCTATTTTCAGTACAGTCGGCCGCCTTAAGTGAAGGCAGGCTCGACCGAGGCCTACATGCCATTTTTGGGGTCACTACGCAACTGGGGAAATTCAGGCAGTTGCGCAGCGCAAGTTGGTTGGAAGCGCCCAGGCCCAGGCTGCCTTTCATCGTATGTAATTGAGACAGGCCCTGGGTCGGATACACAACATGGACTGAACAAAGGCTGAGGACGGTTGGGCGCTAGTAACCACCACAGGCCCTGGGCCTGTTTCCTCTGGACTAAGGCTCAGCCTCGTGGGGCCTACCAGAAGCTTCTGGGCCGGGCCCAGTACCGCATTACGGCACGCAGCACGGCCTGCCCACGCATTGGACATTCGGGCACTGGCCGCATGCTGCGCTAACACTAGCCAACGCTCACATGCTCACGGGCAAGCTGGAAGGAGCAGGCAGCCATAGCCAAGTTGCGCTGCTGTATGCTGGATGGGGCGCATGGTGGTCTTTGGGTGCAAGTGGCATCTGTGAGTTGGGGATCGAGGTTGTGAGTGATACGAGAGACATACCTGGTGCTTGAGGCGAACAGCATTGGCCGAGATCTGCTCGTACTTCAGGGAGCTGTTGACGTCATCAGCGGCATTGTAGATAGGCTAGATAGGATCTGCCATTTGTAGTATGGGTGCCGAGCGCCAGATAGGATATCGACATTGGTTCTTCGTTGATGATGATGAGACTATTCCAGCATTGTCAATTATAAGCTTTTGTTGTGCTCTTATTTGGTGGAACTCGTGATGCAATTCTGCTATTGGTTCGAGGTCACGACTATCTGGTCTCATGTGTATGATGCTGTTTGATTTCTAAAGTTCACTATCACTCATTTTCCTTGCACTAGGTGAAAAGGACTTTTCAAAAAATTAACATTCTCCGACTTTGAAAGGAGTCACAAAAATGGGGCATTTTCACCCAAAACAAAACCCAAAAAAGTGTCATATAATACATATATACTAGGCTACCAGAGTGGCCCGGGGTCACTTGCCCGGCTGGGCCAAAAAACAAAATAAAAAATTGAATAAAAAACATATTTTTAAATTTTATTTTTTATTTAAATTCGGTAAAGAATTTTGATTTCACCCTGAGGCAAAAGTTGTTCGATTTAGTTTTCTGCATAACATAGTTTTTTCTGGAGTTTTTGGAGGGTTTTTTTTTTTTTTTTTTGGCTGGAACCTTTCCTGGTCCTTGCACAGGCTGGCGACCCGGGACCCGGGCGGCCTGGCTGGTAGCCTAGCATATATATTGTCACAGAACTATTGACTAAGAGCGTAACCACGTGAAGTAGAAGAAGAAATAAGATGAGCGAAGAAAAGAAAAATGAAAGGACAGACAGGCAAAGAGACAGACAAACCAAAATGATAGAAAACAGTGTCCTCTTATTCTTTGTTTCACAGTATTATTATATTCTTTCATTCTTTTACAAAAAAAAATTACACTGAATCAAAGGATAAAAATAAAAAACAAAGAGACATTGAAATCATTCAGTTTCTCAATCTTCTTAACGCCTCCTCCACTATGCCTCTAACGTACAAGGCTCGCCACGTTGATGAAGTTGAGCACGAGCTGCCCCCATCCCCGTATGCCATAACAGCCCACTTGCGCGCTATGGGAAAGAGGCAAAGTGAAGGAAGAGGTGTTAAACACAAGGAAGAGAGGAGCAGAAAAGGAAAACCGATAGGCAAAGGGAGGGGGAAAAAAAAAAAAAAAAAAAGTGACCCAAACATCTTCTTTCTTTCACTGCATTCTTCTTTCTTTCACAGTTTTGCAGTTTTTGTGAAGAGTCTACCACGTTTGCTTTTCAGCACACCTGCACTTCCTTCTTCATTTTTCATCTTCATTTTCACCCTTCGGACTTTTCTTTTGAGGGTGTTAGGGTGCAGGGTACAAACAAAGTAAGATGACACAAACTTATGTTCTTCTTTTACTGCATTCTTCATAGTTTTGCAGTTTTAGTGAAGGGTTCCCCACCTTTGCACATTCTTGTACACTCTTTTCAGCGCACCTACACATTTTTATCAGGGTGCAAGGTACGTCTAAGTAAGACCCTCAGGACAGATAGGACAACTGTCATAAGGATGCGGGTGATGGTAGCATCCCTCCCGCTGATCTACAGGACGAAAACTATTCAGGTAAGCAACTTCGTCACAGCAGGAGTCAAGGCGGCTAGCATTAACCATACCTCTGAAGCATGCACGACAGAGGGCATGCCGGTTGCAGGCCATGACGATTGTGGGGCGTTCACCATCACAGTTAAGTGCACATTCACTATAGCGCCCGCAGGCACAGATGAGACATACTGCATCCGGATGTAGAGGATGTTCACAATCCGGATACAGGTGGCATCCCTGCTAACAGCAGGCCCGAAAAATTATATGGTTGTAGTGATGTCGACAAAGTCGATGCTTTCCACAACCAAGTGTAACTGTGTCAGTGATCTCACAAAGAAGGAGGTCACAAGGTGTTAGTGCAGCATGYGGGGGAGTGAAGACTAAAGCAGGCACGGTGACAGACATGGAGGTAGGCACGGAGACAGACACAGAAACGGGCATGGAGACAGGTGTGGAGGCAGGCACAGAGACAGGTGCAGAGGCGGGGACGGAAGTACACGTGGTACCCATAGAGTCAGTAATCTGGAAGGAAACAGACACAGAAACAGGCACAGAGACAGGTACGGAGGCAGGCACAGAGATAGGTGTAGAGGCGGGCATGGAAGTACACGAGGTACCCATAGGGTCAATGACCTGAAACAGTTGCAGGTTAGGGTAATTACGCACGAGATCACATATGGCAGTAATAGTTTGCACCATAGCACCGCCATTCCATAATTCCCAAGAACCAGAGGCACGGAAAAGAGCGGTGTAGTGGCCAGCAGCATGTAGAATATAGGCACAAACGTGCGAACAGTGGTCCGGGTCGCCACCCGAAGGGGCACGCTGCATATCAAGGCGGCGCCTTATCAAAGCAGTCTCCAAAACAGAGACATTGAATCCCCCATGTCGACTGTAATTACTATCCTGTGGGGGATGCAGAGTCGGGTTATTGCCATATAACTCACGTTCCTGAGCATCAAGATCGGAAGCAATGGCCAAGAAATCAGAGTGAGTATATGGTTCCTGACGATAGGCTTGCAGGCAGATGTTAGTAGCAACGAGGCCACACAGATTCGGTGGAGGCCGGTCCGACGGATTTTCTACAGAATATCCTACAGTCCCCTTGCCAAGTTCATCTTCAGATGGTCCCTCGCCATCATCCCTCCTGTTTTGTGTTTGCCGCGTTGCAGAAAGGTCTGCAGTCGAAGAGCGTTGCAAGCGTGGTAAGGATGCTTGGGGCGACAAAAGACGAGGACGGGATGTTGGGGAGGGCCGTGGTGGGGAGAATGAACGGGTTCTTCTTCGTCCAAAAACAAAGATGGAGGAAAGGGGAGTAAGCTGAGGTTGGGAAGTAGGTCGAAGTCGGCGTCTAGGACGGCGAAGTAGGCTTTCTGCAGGGGCAGAACATGATGACGGAGTCTGTGTGGACGAAGTGGTTTGTGGATTAGGAAGAGGGGTAACAGCTGGAGACAAAACCAGGGGAGGTAGGAGTGGTGAAGACAGGGGTGGTAGAGTTGTCGGAAGGTGGGTAACAGACGGCGATAAAACCAGGGGAAATATAGGCGGTGAAGACGGGGGGGATGAAGTCAGGGGTGGTGAAGTGGCTGAAGCAGAGACAGGGGGGGCAATCATAGGTGAGACCCGAAGAGGGGACTCTGCAGGTGGTAATGCAGGCATGGTCATGGATGCCATGGAGGAACGCACCAAGACCAAGGGCGACAAAGCAGCTGCGGTGGTCACGAATGCCATGGAGGAACACACCGAGACCAAGGGCGACACAACGGCTGCGGTGGCACCGGATGCCATGGAGGAACACACCGAGACCAAGGGCGACACAACAGCTGCGGGTCGAGTTGCTCCCGCGAAATCAATCGTAGAAGCAACCAAGGCCGATGAGGAAGAGGCTGCTAACCGAAAAAGGGCAGCCAGGGTCACAAACGGCATGGAAGGGGTTACTAAGACTGATGAGGACGAAGGTGCGGTAGACGCAGGTAATGGAGAAGAGGCTGTGATAGGTGTGACAGCCGCCGATAATGAAGAAGGGGTTGTGACAGGCATAGTCCGAGGACAGTGTGTGGATACCCGAGAAAGCGGGTGATGAATAGACCATTGAAGCATGTTGCGGAACCAGTTGGAGAGGCGGGTCACGTGCGCAGGGTACCTGTGTTGACGTTTACGAATATAGGAAGCCATCGTTTCGCAAGCGTTGTTGGAGAGTGCCCGCGAAAAAGCATGTGGTGTGTGAGCATCGCTGCTGCAGTTTTGAAATCATACCAGTTGTTGCAGACATACTCAAACCTAGTAAGTTGGCCTGTAAACACTCCCGTCGGCTGGTGTGCAGGGACGTTAGACGTAGCACTAGGATAACGAATAACAGGGAAATTCCATTCAGCTGCTTTGTCAATGCTTTGGCAAAAGTTTGCATTAAGAACTGGAGTGTACAAAGCTTGCCCCCCCCCCCCCCCCCC
>BFEA01000694.1:624780-643025 GCA_003427395.1 Chara braunii | reverse complement strand
TTTTTTTAACAACCGGGGCGGTGCTAGAGGTGCTGGTATGAGCAGACACCGCTAGCACCCCCAGGACAGCTCCATCTATTGGTGGGGAGCAACACTTGTTGGAAACCGGGTCCAGCGTCCCTTACATTGTGGTAACAAAAGGTAAGTTGTGAGATAGCTGCAGTGATTCCTGTGCTGAGAAAAATGGGTCCAGTGTCCCATTACCCTGCCTCCTCTGTTTTTTACTACTAGGACCTCCAGTAAGGGTCCAAGCGGGGGCGCCGGGGGGCACCAGCAGTCCCTGTCTGTTTCCCCTGACCATCCTCCAGGCAACCTCACCTTGCTACTCGCTGAGAATTCCTATACTTTGATCATACATTCGTGGCTGCCAGCATTGACTACCCCAGTAATCGGGGGGGTAACTGTGCAGCTGAGGACAAGGAAAACAGAGCGAACAAAAAAAAAAAAAAAAAAAAAAAAAAAAAAAAAAAAAAAAAAAAAAAAAAAGGAAAAGAAAGAAGAAAAAAAAAAAAAGGAGAAAATGAAGGAAAGAAAAGAAGAAAGAGAAAAAAAAGAAGAAAAGAAGGAAACAAATGTTGTCAGTCTATTATGATCTCTGCTAAGGAAAGCGGGTATGGCGGGAAGGGGTCCGAGAAATCGGACGGGAGGCGCATCGGGAAGGCGGAATCTATAATTGTCCAATCATTCAGGACCAGGTGGTAGTCCCTGCATTCTGCTAGTTCCCCTGGCCGCCCATCCTCCCCTCCCCAATCCACTTTTTCTATCCATCCTCCTTTCTCTCCTAACTAATATTTGCAGAAGGAGGAGATTGCGTGTTGGATGTCTCTGTTTGTTCGTAGGAGGTCCAATTGAGATTTCTGCATCTGCCATCTTTTCAGAATTTTCATGTTTAGTTGCTATTGGATTTGTTCGGTTACCTCTGGCCCTTCTAATCGCACTTCTTCTATCACCAGGATGCACCTTTGCCACCAAAGACCCTATAGAACTCATCTCCTACCCAACCTGAACATGTTTCCTACAAAATTGGGTGCGTGCTGGAGCTGTGGCCAATATCTTGTGAGGATAGCCCGCCATGACCACGACCATGGTGGGTCCGGGATCAATTTTCTCCATATCCTATCCCACCATCGCCATGTTAACTGTGCCGTGGGGCATTGCATGAACACATGTTCGATAGTTTCTGGTTTTTTCCTTGAGGGGAATGCCTGCAGGCATCGGGGGCACCAGGGTAGTGCCTGTCCTTTTTGTTCTAGGTTTGTGTGATCGATTATCCAATTCATGGTCGGGAGGCAGCGGTGGGCGATTTGCCACTGTAGCGAGGTGACTTTTGTCGGCTTTGCCTTGCCTTCTTGAAACCAGGGGATTGGTGTGAGGAGAGATCGATCTATATTAAGGTGTTTCGCCCACCTGTCGTTTATCATGTCTCGCCGGGATCTCTTAGGTCTGAGCATTTTATAGGTGGTTTTGACGGTTAATTTATAGAGGCTAACCTCCTTGGAGGGGCCGCTTCTCCTTCCCCCGGATTTCCATTTCCATTCCTCGGAGTCGAGCGGTAGCTCCTGTATCCCAATTGTTGGCAGAAAGGCCCGGGCCTCCTCACCCTCTCCCAAGACGGACCCGGAAGACTTCTGTCATTTCTAACCATCTACAGGGGGTCCGGCTGCCTTGTAATGATTGAGATTTAATAAGTGTGTATGTTTTCACCAAAACATCTTGAGATCTTGGCAGGAGGACCCTCCCTAGGTGTTTAGGGTCCCCTATAATTCCTACCCAGTCTCCTTCCTTTAGCGTAGGGCCTTTTCTTAACTGTCTATACCATGAAAGCGGAACCTTTTCTATGAGTTCGTCCAAATGTTGTAGAACATGGTGACAGTATTTCAGTACTGGATGGAGTTCCTCTGCTGTCTTTCAGTCCTTGCGTTCTGCGTTCCATATATCCCCTATTCTGTTCACGCCACGTTTCACCCAGACCTTCCATGGTGGTGCTGAGCTAATCATCACTTAGCCCTGACAATTTGCGATCCAACGGTTTCCGAATAGGGGTTGTCGGAGCACCTCCTCCCACCGATCTGGATGTCGTCGTTCTGGTAGGGGGAGTTGCCGCCAGCTTTTCAATAGTGAGGGCCAAAATTGGTCCATAGCCCCATCGTTCTCTCCCCTCTTTCTGGTTGTTTCCTTGTGATTGTCCAGTAGCGGTCTTTTATCCATGTGAGGGGGTGTACGACTGGGGGGGCCATGGGAGCTAGTCGTGCAACTTGTTCTAATGCCAGGGGTTGCTAGGGACTATCTGTGGCGAATATCAGTTTCTTGATCCATTGTAGTCGGAGAGCCTGTGCTTGTGTTGTTGGGTCTATTATTCCCAGACCTCCAGCTCTTTTTGGTTGGATGATCGGTTCTCAGGCCACCCTACTGATGACATTTTGCAGGTCACCGTCACCTCGCCATAGGAAGACCACCACTTTAGCCTTTAATGTTCGTACAACTTGTTGACTTAGGGGCCAGACCAGGGATTTATACCATAGTGAGGCGAAAATCACGTTATTTATCACCAGTGCCCTGCCCATGAGGGATGTTGCCTTCTTCCCCCAGTTGGCTAGCTTGGTTAGAGTCGGGGCTCTGATCCATTCGTCGTTAGTTGGCGGGCAGCCTGCTACTGTCATAGAGACTCCCATGATTCTAATCGGAGCCTCCTGGGGTTGCCATGAAATGGGGGGGGGCTCAGGGGGGCGTCCACCTTGAGAGTGAATCCACCAACCTTGTGTCTTATTCCCCCAATTGACCATCATGTCTGACACCTGGGTGAACCGATTCATCATATTCTGGATCTCCTCCATATTCCTGGTCGTCGCCTCTACCATTATTGTAAGATCATCTGCAAACAAGGAACATACTGGGACTGCCACTTCCGGGATGTGGGTTATTTGGATCCTTGAGATGTCCTTGTTTTTGCGGAGCCAACAAGCCATTGATCTGCACGCTTGTGGTGGCGTTTTGGTGAATGATTTGTATCCATCTTCTGAAAACCGGCCCGAAGTTCATTTTCTGGAGGCACCCGTCAAAAAAGATCCAATCTACATGGTCATACGCCTTCTCAAAATCTATAAACACTAGTGCGACGTTTTGGTTTGAATGTCTAGTCAGTTGAAGGACCTCGTGTACCAGTAATATGTTTTCCTAGATGTTTCTATTTTGCATAAACCCTGTCTGCGCAGGATGAATGATTTCATTCATGACCGGGATCATCCTGTTAGCCAGCGCTTTAGCCAGTAGTTTGTACGTCACTGTTTGTAAGGTGATTGACCTGTACTTGCGTATGTTCATTCTATCCCCTTTTTTATAGAGTAAGGTGAACACTTATTTACCCACCATCTCCCCCATGACCCCCGTCTCCCATACATTCGCGTAGAAATCCATCAGATCCTGATTGAGGGGATCCCACGTTGTTTCCCAAAATTCATTTGGGAAACCGTCTATTTCGGGCTTCTTATCCTCCTCCATTTGTATGAGGGCCGTCCAGATCTCCTGCTTGGAGAGGAGGGTTTCGAGACGATCCCTCTCGTCCTGGGGGAGTGTTTTGTCCAGGGGTGCCAAAAAGTTGTCTATTAACTGGTAACGCGTCCTTTGTTCTGTAAGTGAAACATGTAAGGCGAATAGATCCTTGTAAAAGTCTCGGGTGACGCTTCCTCAGTGTCTGGATCATATAGTGCTTCGATAGTGTTGAGCTTCACCTTTGTTTGTACGAGGCCAAAGAATTGTGCGCCCATAGCTCCTTCAGTTTTATATTTAGTGAGTTTGACTCAGATTCTTGTGCCCTACCAGCGATACTGTGCTTGCCTCAGGAATTGTTCTTTTAAGTTTTGGATTTGTGTGATCTCCCCTTGTTTTGGGGCTTCTTGTGCGTGCAGCAGTTCTTGTTGTTCGAGTTCTAATATCTGGGACATTGTTTCGATTTCCTGTTTCCAGTATTTTATGAGCTAAGTTTATTTAACTTAGGTCGATTTCTACATTTTTTTGGATAATTTATTATACTTGGTCTTTTATAAATCTTGATAAGTCACTTTCTCTACGAGAAGCGCTGCCGAAATTTCCACAAAACCAAGGAGTTAGTCATATTTTGTTTTTTCAAAGTTCAGTTTGTCTGACTTTTATATCTGGCTTAGTACGGATCTGGGAAGTCTCCTTTTCTGAAGGGAGTGCTGCCCAAATTTTAACTAATTCAAGGAGTTAGACAAAATTAAACCTTGAAAAGTCAAAGTCATTTTAGATTCTGAACTTAGTTTTGTATAAATCATGGATTAACACTTTTCGAAAATGGAAGGTTGCCGAAATTTTTACAAATTTAAGGAGTTAGTTAAATTTTATCTTAGTTGAACTCATGTTTTTCTCTGGGTTCATATCCGACTTAGTAAAAATCTGGAATTTTTTTTTTTTTAAAGGGATTGTTGCCCAAATTTTTACTAATTCAGGGAGTTAAACAAAACTTGACTTTCCAAAACTAGAGATTGTTTTTGTTTTCATATTTGAGTTAGTATAAATTTTGAGAAGGCACTTTTCCTACGGGAAACGTTGTCGAAATTTTCTTAGTTAAAGGAGTTATATTATATTTTGACAGGTGACAGTTCTGACAGTCCACCCTGAATAAGGGAGATGCTGTCATAGGTCTACCTTGCGTTAGGTATTAGCTTAGAGGTAGGTCTAGGCTTAGTTAATTAGGACGATTCTAAAGGAGATCGTGATATGAAGATTATTTTCCATAGACTTATAGATTTAGCCTGGGGATTGGTCTGTCTTGTGTTACAGACCCTCTTGATCGCCTGATTCAAGATTCGGACTAGTTCCAACTTAATCTTACGAGGATCATCTTTTGTTATCACTTATAACAGGTCGGTTGTTGATTCATCGGTTTACGATTCAACTTCAATCCACCCTTACCACTCAGTCTAAAGGCTTAAGGTTTCAGCCCTGTGGTTTGAATTGTTTCATTGTGTTTTCGCCCGGGCTTTATTTGAATGACCATTGACGAAAAGTACTGAGTATTTTATTTTGAGGAGTTGTACAAGAGTGAGGTTTGCAGGACTAAAATGAGGGGTGTGAGTGCAAAGAATGGTTGAAGTTGATCCCGTGTAGTGCATAAACGTTTTTGTTGAATCTTTGATGTGATTGCAGGTATGTTTGGTGGTTCGGACTCTTAATTTGACTGGCTGCGATCACATATATATATATGGCTGAGAGGAGTCTCATTGTGATTGTGAGAATTGATCGTCACACAATTATAAACCTGTATATATATGTTTATATACATATGCCTTAAGTGTTTTGCGCGACCTACTATGATCACGCGTAAGGGTTAAACAGATTATATTTTTGAGAGAAAAGGGAGATCCTCTCTTATCCTTTGTTTTTTAGAGTTTTTATAGTTGGACGTTGTAGTCTGTGGCAGCCGTCGAAGTCAAACCCCTTGATTTATCTCCATGCTCTGGATGATGGAGCTGGTCTCCAAGGCGATAAGAGACGATTGCCACCACAGGTATGAACCTGTGTACCACCCACTCTCTGCAGGGTCAGAAGAGGGTGTGGTTCTCAACCGCACTTGGCGTTTGTCCAACATCGAGAGATCAATCCCTCAAGGCGTGTGTCAGCGGATACTTGAGTGTCGAATGCGACCCTCGAGATTAACGAGGGCCGCATGAGTATGGGTACGACATAGTACGTCATGATTGCGACTGCTTGCGCATGCTTGCATTGCGAGTCGATATGAGTTAGCCCTGCGTCCACGCGGTTTTATACTAAGTCTCACGTGCGACGCTCATACGATTTGCGCATCGAAAAGTTATGGGATAGCTACTAAAAAAAAGGGACTAGGAGTGTTGTCGCGTTGTTTGTTTTGTGTCGTCATGTATATGTGCGTGTGCGTGTGTATTCTAATTTTTATGAGTTTAGAGTGGTATACGCGTGGTGTGTGAGATTCGTCCTAGTCGACCGACAATGAGTCGCGCCTGGGACCTCAGCTCCCCAAGGCGTCGGTTCGTGTGCAGGTCCGATAAAGGCGTAAAAAATGAGTGACCCCCTATGCTATAGCGAACGAGAAACGCCCTCGGCTGGTCCACCTCTGCGATTGCAATTGATTAGCTTTCGTATTGTGGACTGGTAGCTCGGCAAGGATACACCCACCGAAGGGAGGTGACGACTCCAGTAAGGTGGAGGTAAGTCGTGCCTCGCTTTGGCCCTATCCTGTTGTAGGGGCTCGCAAGAGGTATGGTTGACGCACTCGGCCGAAGTGGCTTGCGGAAGCTCCATGTGTATTCCCGATGAGGATCAGACCAACTCCTGCGTGACGCGGTCGGGAGGGTCCCGCCCCGTTTTGTGTGGTGCTGGACCTATGCACTCGACAACGCGCCTAAATTTTTGATCTAAATCCCAATTGCAAAAATAATTTTTGAACGAAGCAAATTCCGAGAGCCAACGGGGCTCGACCTTAGTTGAAAATTCAAAAAGATTTTATCGAGCGACGACCATGTCAAAATTCTCATTTCCCACAGCAAAACAAGAAAGAAGCTATGGCAACAATTATCTTTCGTGCTTGCTAAGGCGCGACCAGCTACCAATCGTCACAAGGGCGGCCATGTAATCCCGCAGGCCCTCCCGACTCAACCCTCGAAGTAGCCTTCCGTAGAAAATCGCGTGGTTGCAGAAAACAGTTTGTCACTTCATGGACATACTTCCCCCACGTCCATACTCTTTCACCGCACCGCACCGCTGTTCGAACTCACGGGAACCGGAAAAACAAAAACTACATTATGTGCAAGTTCCCCTTGGGCCTGCATGCACCTACGTTCGAACTCGCGCGAACGCGGGGGGGAAAAAACTGCATTTCATGCAAGTTCCCAATACCCGCACCTTGTCTACCGCCAATTTCCCAACAAAGTGCCCCCGGGTTCACAACGGCAGCACGCGAGACCCACTATTCCCTCTATTATAGAGTATAGACAAGTGCACCCCCGCCACGGTGTTGCGGCACAGCAAGGGGAGAGGGCACGAAGGAGAACGAGGAAGAAGAGCATGATTGAGAGACAAAGACCGAAGAGGAAGAGGAAAATCGAAGATTGTAGTAAGGAACAAGACAATGTCCAAAATCATACTCAGAAAATCAAAAAGCGAGTAGACAACCTTTTCACAGTTCGGGGAAAAAAAAGGAAAAACAAATGCACTAGTCAATGTGCAAAGTCCGTCGAGGCTTGAACAAACAAAGGGGGAAAAAAATGCACCGCTTGAAGAGGTGAGAGAAGTGAAATATCAAAACAGAATATGTAGAGTTTTAAATACGTAGAGCAATCATGAAGACCATGTCAAGATGTTGCACAACATTACCCCCCCCCCAAAAAAAAACGAACTCTTAGTCCTCCTCTCTTTCTCGTCCACCATCACGACGATCAGCATCATCAACCGTCTTCGTCATCTTTATCATCATCATCATAATCATAATCATCATCATCATCATCATTATCATCATCTCCGCATGCTCTGTCGGCTTTCCATCCTTACATAGCCTTGCAAGGGAAGTTGCCTCTAACAGTTAGTAGCCCCAACCCAGGTAGATCATTGGATGAAGACGCCCGCAACTTTTTTTTGCCTCGTCGTGGAGTAAAGAATCGAAATCTTGAAAATTACACTCATCCCATACCTGCCCAAAGTTCTTGTGTGGTTAGTGATATGAAAAATTGGACAAGGTAAGGAGGGAACTTCAGACAACGACAACAGTAGTAAGTTGCAGAACAAGAATAAGTTGTATTACATACATTAGATTAAAGCGTATTGGGAATAGGTCTAATCGCTGCAATGGCAATGAGGGGGAGGCAGCGGCTCGAGAATTGAGAGAATCGGATTTTCCTATCGTTTAGACTTTTTGTGAGTAAATCAGAGTGCCGTTTTCGAGGCAAACTAGAGGAACCTGCGTTACCCGATGGGCTCGATCCTTGAACTTCGAGGGAGTAATTGGTAGGACTTATTGCTCAAACATAAAAACGGAACCGGCCTAAGTTACGAGGGTGGGAATTTCGATTTGAACATAAATTTCGAACGGGAAATGAAACAGACGTCAAGGGAGTTACTGGGTTAGATGACGGAATGAGGGTTGAAGGACCAAGCGCCTAGTAAAATAGGTGGGACATAAATCGGACGTCGGGGATAATAGGCTAGGTAACGGAAAATAAGGGACAAGGCGGGAAGGTGAGTAGGAATACGTATTGGGCGTTGGATTGTGATTTTGAAGTGTGTAAGTAACTAGGACAATAACACTTATAATCTTGAATTCCCCCTAACGATGTCACTTATTGGCGGTGACTGAAACTAGTAGTAGGGGATGGCTAAACGCTTCACTCGCGCTGCTTCATTGTTACTTTCGAGTGGGCTTTGACGACCTCCTTATGAATTCTATTCGAGATTTTTTGCACATATGTGCAACCGTGTTAGACATGTGGCTATGTGTTTTACATGTCGTCAGACTGTATTGACTTGGTCTACTTCACATGACACGACATACACATCATGAGCGAGCGCAGCGTACAAAAACAAAAAAAAAGAAAAAAGAAAGAAACGAATTCCCAATTTTCATCCTCATCGTTTAATGGTTTAAAGGGAAAAAAAGTCGACCATTCTCCAGATGCTCCCTCGGCTCTCCGTCATCGTGAGCGGGCGCAACGACCCAAAAAAAAAAAGAAAGGAACTCCATGTCCTCCTCTCTTCCTCGTCCACCTTCTTGATAATCATCATGAATCATCGTCATCATCATCATCATCGAACTAACTCCTAGTCCTCCTCTCTTCCCCTTGTTCACCATCACGATGATCATCATCAACAACCATCGTCATCATCATCATCATCATCGCCATCATCATCATCATCATCATCATCATCATCATCATCATCATCATCATCATCATCATGCCCATAGTTTAAAGGGAAAAAAGAGGTTGACCATCTTCCACCTGTGAATGACCCACTTGCATGCCATGTATAGCATACAGCTACCAGCGAAGCAGAAAGTGGAAACGGAGCGCTCGACGCGCCAGCGAAACGGAAAGTGGGGACGCAACACTCACAACGGACCAGATGCACTCGTGAAGCTACGTGCCTAGGCCCACATGCCATGGAATAATATAGTTTTCTATGACTTGGATCTCATAAGACACTTTTAACAAAATATCAGAAAAGTCCCTCAAAAGCAAGGTCCTTGCCTTTTGGTCCATAACTTTTTTTTTGAACCACAGGGTCGTCTATCGAGGGCTATCACAAGAAGTTTAGCAAAAAGCAGTGGGCGTGCCAGGGACTTGCAGATTTATATTGGTCCGATCCGAAAAAAAAAAGGAAAGAAAAGTACAACTTTCGGTCTGCCAGCTTTTTGGGGTAAGGGTAGGAGGGCGGGTGCTTTTTGCACGGCCCGGGTCGCGGCCGTTGAGACACATCATTATCAAACATTCGAAACATAATTTTTTTTTACGGGCCCCGATGCCCCCGGTACCATGTGGGGTCCTATGAAGCGGAAAAGTGCAATTACTACCGACAGTGGGATCCAAGCCTATTTGGGTTGGACCCCGCCAGCCGGCGGTAGCTTTGCGCCTGGAAAGCATCTGCCAACACAAATCGTAGTCGTCGGGAATGGGAAAGAGAAAAGGGACTCCACCACCACATCAGATTTTTGCACATTCGCGGGTTTAGGTCACCATATCAGGAAGACTTGTCCTTTTAGGCAAGTGTGCCTCCTCTTTTTCAGCACAGCGTCCAATCCTTGTGCCTCCTTTCCACACGGGATGGTTGAATCAAAAGTCAAGTCTAAGGGCTACAATTTTTTTGGCGCAATATTTCGGAGATTGGAGTGTCACGAACAACCATTTCATCAAAACGGACATATTATATTTTTTGAACGAAATTAAAATTGAGTTTTTGGGCTGACATCCGGTCCAAATTTTTGGCTCCTGGGGCTCCGGTGTTCCTAGAACGCCAGGGGTCTGGCCTTTTAGGAACGTCAGACCCCCATGAACTAAAATTTTCGACCGAATTTCGTCCCAAAAACTCAATTTATTCAAAAAATATAATATGTCCGTTTTGACGAAATGGTTGTTCACGGAGGAATTTCCCATCATTCAGCTATTTGAAACGTCGCCCAAAGCTTTCCCGACTACTCCTTGCGGCTTGTGGGGTCTGAAAAACGCCCTCCGCACCAATCCATACGTTTTTCTGCATGCTTGTGGGGTGCAGACCTTACTGTATGACAATGAATGGAGGGAAACGAACGCCCTTTTGCATTCTTGTTGCCTCCTAAACAATAAGTGGGTCTCGTTCCACTACAATCAACATGACCAAAACGAGAGTGAATCAGTGGAGCCAAGACCTTTTGTGTGCATTTATTGAGTAGTAGAGAAAAAAAAAAAAAAAAAGTGGTCGGATAATGAAAATAGAGGAAATTTTTTAAATGTCCCTTCGACTTTCATTTATGCCCCTCTGACAGTTGACTGACCGTATCGCAGCCCCCAGATATGATTGAAGTTTCCGAAAAAAATATAGCCTCGTTTGGGCTTGAAATATGTTCAATATGCCCCTACCGGTACCTGTTACAAATCTCCACTATGCCCCAGTAGCTCCCCTCCCAGTGCTAGGGGAACGGCTGCAAGTGCCACCAACGACCACAGGGGCCTGCAAGAAACTTCAGAGGCGCGAGGGGCACAATAGGATAAGTCGGCCATCAGAGGGGTATACCGCAAACAAATGGAATTTGAAAGGGCATTGCGAAAATTTTCCCTAATAATAAATACAAATAAAATATAAATCAATATATGAAGTTTCAATAGCCTACATTCAAAGAGTGATTTTTTTATGCCCCTAATGTGGCCTACATTTCAACACTTCTTGGGTGTACCCACTGACATGCGGCTCGTTGAAGAGGGAAAATAAGTGCGGTATTCTACATTAAGAAAAAGTGGTTAGTATACAACACTACCTTGCCTCTCCCTCCAGCTCGCACGGGACCCCTAAAGCAATGGAAAACCAATGAGAAAACGGAAGCTTTAGGACTTGCTGCCTTAAAAGGCGGGATGCATCATCCCACCATCTATATCGAACACCGTGGACGGTTGCTAGAGGACCCACAATGTCACAACTATACTATCCTGATTGCATGTGGAGCGAGGGCCCGAGGCGCAACTGAAGGCACGGGCCGGCAGACACAAAGTGGCCTGTGATGCACAACCTCACGCCCCACATTGCATTTCGTACAGAGGGATACCGATCAGTGTAATTGGGAGCGTGGCCGAGGATTTTTGGAGGGGGATGAAAAACTCAGACAAAATGAGGGTTATCGCTTCCAAGGTTATTCTAGAAGTTGGGCTGACTGAGGTGGCTCGAAGACAAAACAAGAGAGATTGAAGGGTAACTTAAAGTAGGGCTGACATGCAGGGTATAAACAAAATTCTGCTCCGCTGCGGGCTAAGGGGAGAGGCGCGATGCAACTGTCGGCCGCGAAATGAACTAACAATTGAGAAAGAAAAAAAAGGAAGACGTGGAATCTACCGCTTCCCTCGCGCCAGGTTCACGCCAACTCTATTGTAGGGTCCCAAGAGATAGGGAGCGTTTAGGTCTCCAAGTCAGATTCATCAAGTCCGAGGGGCCGACTAGGAGCCTCAACATCCGGGAACGCAGGTTCGGAAGCTCACCGATAGGGATCCCACACTATGATAGAGTTATGGGAACCTGGCGGAACCTTTGTACCCCAGTACCAGCCTTCGCCAGGAGCATGAGTCTCCCCATCCACACCAGCAACAATTAAATTAGGGCTTCCATGTGGCGTGGGCAGCTGGTCAGGGTAGCACCATCACATCTATGTAAAGCAAGATCAAGGACGAGGAAACAAACCGATCAATCATAATAAAACTACTTCCCCTTATGTGGCAAGCCTTAGTCGGGTTATACAGATGAACCTGGTCGGTCAGCAATAACGCGCTTCGCACGGTCGCATCGCAGTACACACCGTCTTCATCTGCGATCGAGAAAGGCGGAAGGGTGTTATGGCGGATCGACTCAAGGGTTGAGCACAGACAGTCGCTCACGCTCATGTTCAATGCAATGAATCTAGACTCTATACAAATCTCGACGGTACCTTACCCCCTTCTCTCCCACTTTGCCAAAGTTTCAAGCTCAGAGATACAACGTCGTTGAATTATCACTATAACAAAGCGACTATGACCGGGTAGCAAGGAGATCGGACGGTCGGTCGAATATCCACTCCTGATGTCTCTGGTTGTCGGGGATCGGCCCAAATGAATGAGGGACAAACCGACACGTGTCACTTGCACGCGAGAGGGGAGAGTGGGTAAAGTCAGAGATGATTCCCCATGCTCATTCGTAACGCAGGGATCAACGAGGGTCGGGGAAAGGAGGGGGAATCAACACACTCATGCATACAGAAAGATGTTTGACACCCTAACTTTTCTTAGGGTCGCGCTGTCGAGCGCATCGGTCCCGCACGGGGACCCTCCCAGCTGCGTCACGCAGGATTATGCAGGACTTCGTCACAGAGCGTTTTAGCCGCTCCGGCCGAGTGCGTCAGCCGTACCTCTCGCGAGCCCCTACGACAGGACAGGGTCACGCGAGGCACCGCTTACCTCCACCTGCGGGAGTTGTCACCATCCCTTAGATGGGCGTATTCCCGTCGAGCTACTGAACCACATGCGAAAGTTTTTCGTATGCAATTGCAGAGGTGGCCCAGCCGAGGGCGTTTCTCGCTCGCTGTAGCATAGGGGGTACGCGCGGTCAAACGCCCAAAATCGAACCCGTACGCAAATCGACGCACTGGGGGGCTGAAGTCCCAAGCGCGACCCGGTGTCGGTCGACTAGGACGCACCCTACACACCACGCGTTACGCCACAACACTCACACTTACCACGCATAACACATGGACACACACAAAACAACCATTACAAACAACACCACGACACAACAATACTCCTAGTCCCTTTAGTATCCGACCCATAACTCTATGCAGCAAGAATCAGATAGGTATCGCGCGCTGGATTTCCTTATAAGTACCGAGCGAGCACATGGCCTCCTCATATCAACCAGCCATGCGGGCATACGCAAGCACTCGCGATGATGGGGTACTATGTAGTACTCGTAGCCTCGCGACCCTTGACAATCTCGAGGGTCGCGTTCGACGCTCACGTGTCGGCTGAAAGGCGCTTTGAGGGGTAATCTCTCGACGCCAGACAACCGCCATGTGCGGTTGAAGACCACACCCTCTTCTGCACCCTGTGCAAAGGGGTTGAGTTGACAGCTCCAAGCTGTCGTGGCGGTCAAATATCAAGGGGKTTGACTTTGACGGCTGCCACGGACTACAACGTCCAACCATAATAACTCTAAGAAGCAAAAGGTCAAAGGGGACCTTTTTTCTCTCAGTGCAACACCTACTTAATCACTATGCGCGGCCTCAATGGGTCGGGCGAACACAAGAAACGTGATATAAAAGTTATGAGATAAAAGACGATCACTCTGACAATTACGGTGTGGCTTCCTTCAAATATATATATACACATATAATCATACGCAAAACCAAGTCTCGACTTCAATTCACACAACGTACCTGTAATCACATAAAAAATCCACATCAAGAGAGCACACACTACACGGGGTCAACTTCAACCATTCCTTGCGCTCACACCCCTCGCTTTAGCTATACAAGCCTCACTCTTTGCGCAACTCTCAAAATAAAGTACTCAGCATCTTGATTAAATGGCCATTCAATTAAAGTCCAGGTAAAAACACAACCAATAAATCAAACCACACGGCTAAAGTCTTTTAGGTTGAGTGGGAAGAGCGAATTAGAGTTGAGTCGGAAACCGACGTGTTATCAAAGGATAACAGAAGGTGATCCCTGTAGGATCAATTTGAAGATAGTCAAGACTTGAATCAATATGAATAAAAGTGACCTGCAATGCAGCACGGGCCAGTACCCAAGTCATGCTTGAGTGATCAAGATATAATCCTACCTTCCTAACTAACCTTTGATCTTTATCTAAAAATGTAAGAAATTACGGCAGTATATCCCCTAAACAGGATGGATTGCCAGATTTTTCCTAACTGAGAATATTCTAACTCCTTAATTTCTGCAAAATTTCGGCAGCGCTTCCCGTAGGAAAAGTGCCTTCCCAGAATTTCTACGAGTCCAAAAATGACTAACTCTTTCAGATTTGTAGAAATTTCGGCTACGCTTCCCGTAGGAAAAGGAGGCTGCCAAGATTTATACAAAGCTGAAAACAGAAAGACAAAGCGAAACTATATTTGGGACTAACTCCTGACACTTACTTGGAAGGTGGAATCAACGACAATCTGTACGACCTCTTGATGAGGCTGTGCGATAACACTGATCCTAACTCCTAGTAGAGTCAGTCCTATCTTATCCCAAGCTTTCCCTCCCATCATCCATCCTACCTGCCTATAGCTCTAGCACTCGGTGAGCACCTAAAACAACTAAACTATCAAAGAGATGCCCCAGAGTGGGAGCCCGTAAGCATGCATAACCAAACATATCTCACAATCCCACATTAATTTAGTCCAAGTAGTTCGTTGAATCGCTCAGTTGCTTCCCTTTTACATTCCTCTTTCCTATGGCATACGGTCAGACAAGGACCTAACCCTAGGGTATGCCTGACCTGCCTAGGTACACATTCAAGTAAAGTACGCACATTTGGACTGCCCTAACCCTAGTGTATGCCCAACATAACATGAACTGTACACATAAGGCATATGACCAGACCGCCCTAACCCTAGGGTACGTCTGGCTTCTGCCTAACTGACGACAAAGAGCATAGAACTGGGCTTCCCTAACCCTAGGGTATGCCCAATCTGCTTTAAACAAAGTTACGTACGGCATCATTCTAGACCATCCCTACCCAGGGGTAGGTTTAGCTTGCATGAACATAAGTACAAACGACAAAAAGTTGGACCGCCCTAACCCTAGGGTATGTCCAACCCACAACACATATACGACAAAAGCATATCACTAGGCCGCCCTAACCCTAGGGTACGCCTAGTTAGCCATACAATTTAAGTTACATGAGGCAATGTGATCAGGCTGCCCTAACCCTAGGGTGTGCCTCATCTGCCTGAACAGTTATAAACACCGAAACGCTGGACCGCCCTAACCCTAGGGTACGTCCAACTTACTTTAAACGACAAAGGTTTATTGCTAGGCCACCCTAACCCTAGGGTACGCCTAGTTAGCCATTCGACAGAAAATAGGGTACAAATACTGTCACAGACTTTACGTTTTTTCTTCTCTTGTTAGGCAGTCAATCGGACCTCCCCAACTAGTGGAACTTTCGATTCATCCTCATGTTTAGAAGGGGGGATAAAATCAGATTTATACTAACTCTGTACTCCTTAGTGTTATCATGAGCATATAACTGAACCGCCCTAACCCGAGGGCACGTTCAGTCTGCCCAGTTACCTTTGTTTTACTGTTCATCTCTTTCCCTCTTCCTTAGTTCTACCTGACTTACTGACTGGCTTTCCCCACCCGGGGCGCCCGGTCTGTCAGAAATATAAGTTCAAATTGTATATATATCAAGTTTTATACTCTGGTTGACCATTTAGTTCATGGCTCATGGCTAAGACGCCCTAACCCTAGGGTACGCTTAGTCTTATGCCGTTACTCCCTCAGAAGAAAACACGCACCACAACTCATTAAAATAAACACCAGGATTTTGAGCCTTCCCCACCCGGGGTGCCCATCCTCGTGTTCAGAAACCCTCAAATAAAACAGCGACTAATACTATCCCACCCGGGTAGATCAGCCATAAGAGTAACTCATTCAGATCAGCAAACCTCAATAAAACATAGCACTAAGCCCACATCCATCCGGAGGGGTTCAGCCTTGGGTTAACCCGGTCAAACGCATGCATAACACCTTTCTCTCACCTTCCCCCAATTTAGCTTTGTCTGATTTCCCTCAAATAATATCTGATCTCTCATATGCACTTTGTTAATTTAACCTTTCACAAAGCATGTTCTGACATACATAATAAAATAACACAAAAATAATAACCTTTTAAAGTTACGTTCAGATACCCAAAGGAGTACTGTAGTTAGGGGAAGGCATCACATGCGTTAGACGAAAGTTATACCTGAAGTTCCCTGCCTCCAGAACCCCGCCTGGGTTCCGGCAGAGCTCCCGCAATCGGTGGGGCGAACCTCCCACAGAGGCCTTGGTGCGGTCCTACGGGTTGCAATCCCGCCTGCCTCCTTCCTCTCATAACCTCATACTAGACTTAGAGTAAGAAAGGCAGAAGAAGGAAGTCATTTAGTCTCTCAGATCCAAGAAGGATGCACTCAGACTCGCATGAGAGGGCCTTGAGATCTTGAAGCGCCTGAGGGCCCCGCAATGGCAGCCAATAACGCAGTAAAGATGATCAGAACCGATCAAGACGCCGAAAAACGTTTGTCTAACTACAAGCGTGCGACAAAGACTCCCTTTGCCAATTGGATCAATTCCCGAAGTCACATCTCTCCATCCCCTGACCAAGACCCCGCTGCGCAGCCTACAAGGCAGCATTCCAATAGAGCACACATCCCTTCGTGCCCCATTCGAACACAAGCGAAGCTCAGTACTGTGCAGCAAAATCGGCACCATGAACTTAGCGCAATCAGTAGCAGCAAAGGTCGAAACCCCACGACAACAGCATCAGCGTCTCCTAGCTAAGCTTGGCAATAGTTCGTCGAAGCTCAGCAACAATCTTGGTGCCTCGATAACAACAACCGTGGTGCAAACAGTAGCAATTCGCATGGTTGCAACAGTAGCGATTTCAGCAACATCCACTACAGCGCTCTCAATAGCGACAACACGGATCCGCTGAATCACAGCAACATCGGTCCCAACAGTGGCACTACCCAACAGTCTGTGCCCAGGTCAGCACCGGACTGGATAAACCAGCAGCCACTCCAACTCCTGAGACTGACAGTCATTCGAGTCTCCAAACTCGACTCAACAGCACCTCGTGGTCTTCAACAACCGATAGTACCAGCTTGATGATCACCGACGGTGGTCCGAAGGTCAATCAACATTCTTGAAATTATCAACACAGCAATGAGTCAGAATTGCTAAGAACGGTAGCAGCGATCCTATCAATAGCGATAGGCTTCCCTATTGCAGCGCACCAAGGAACAGCAGCCAGCCAAAGTTAACACCAACAAGGAAAAAGGCAATACAGCATGACTATCCGTAACACTGGCCGCAACAACAACCCACACTCAATCAGGGGATTTTCAGGTTTCAGCTGCACAGTTCCCCGTTCACAGGAACAACCTTGGGTAGTTTTCTTCTTTCTTCACGTTACCTCTGACCATCGACTCCCACTAGCTTTCTCTGCTCATCATGTATTCTCCTTTCCTACCCCGTCCTACATGCTCCCTCGCACTTCCTTACTTGCTCCTTCATTCACTACCAGCATGCCCTCTCATAAGGTACACTGTTTTTCAATCATCTGGTCACAGCCAAGGCTAAATATAGGCGAGCACTAAATAAAGCCGAACGGTTGAGCCCGACTGTGAGCCTGAACACTAAGCATCAGAGGTAAGTATGGAGATGAAGGTGGTGATGACTAGTAGAACGAGCGTCTCGATGAGACTGCATACGACAATCACAAAAAGTACTATAATAACGAGGCGCAAAAACGAGCTTGCCGAGCTCGATGAGCCCGACGAACATCGTTTGGCTCCCGGATGAAGATGGCCATTGCCGCGGGTATGACGACCCCGATGAACCCCACAACGGGACGAGGATGATGACCTCAGTTTCTACTCCTTGCCTTTGCAGGGTATGCATGAATCTTTCAGTAACACATGGGGAGATTCACTGTTACTTCAACACTTCTTCTGATACTTCCTCCGTGCGATATCACCAGGTGAAGTACATTATATCTTCCCCTTGTATATCCCTCTCCCCCTTCTCCTTCGTGGATCTCTACCGAGACCTCGTCCTAATCCAGGCACATACCGACTGCACTCGCAAGGACATAGCCACGATCTCAGTCAGGTAAGCAGCCAGAGCCGCTTAGTCCCCGCCTCTCTATCCTCGCAATGACCCCCTTTATCAGTTTGCCAGTCACAACGAGCTGAAGTCGGCCGAGTTACACCGTCGCATAGGAGAATGATATTCCCACTAGAATATTGAAAGTTACATCGTTCCCAGCTCCGTTGCTTCC
>BFEA01000694.1:612187-624265 GCA_003427395.1 Chara braunii | reverse complement strand
GCGATCTGCAATATGAAGACCAGGTATGACGACGATCATCATGCCGAGGGTTGTGATCAGGAATACGTCCATGACGAAGAGCACGGCCATTCAGCAGCGTAGCCTTATTTCCGCAGCCGCTTCACCCACGTATAGCGCAGGCTCAGCCCCCCCTCAGCACGTAATCCATACCACCAATTTCAGATCTGACTTCAGGATCAGATTCGCCCCGGCTAAGAACCCCTACCTTGCATCTTACCTCACTCGATTCCGTTGTGGATTGAGTGAGATCTCCACTTCACATTCCCGCCATATCTGTCTCCACCATCCCTCTGCGCAGCTCTTATTGCTCGCAGCGCCAAACCTATCCATCAATCTTGAAATCCGAGCTCACAGTCGGATTCGCCATCCCTTGAAACCTCCAAATTGAATCCTCCCTTGGTCGTTTCCGTTCAGAAACGGGCGTGAACGACGATTTTCTCTTTTGTCTTTTTATCCTCTCCTCGACATCTCCGCGCACCTCTTTCTTTTCTAACTTCTATCCTACTACCCCAACACTCAAACTAACTCCGCCATTCAACTCGCCCTACCCAAGAACCCCAATTTCAAGTCTTATTTTGCCCGATTCCATCAAGGAACGGGCGAACTATGACTTCTTCCTTCCCACCGCTTTACTTCTACCATCTTGGTCGTCCACGTCGTCTTCTTGCTCCCGAATACAACACACCCCTACTGCTCACGGTCTGATAGCAGTTCGGGCTATCAAAGACTGCTAACCAAGGCCTGCCCTCCTTTTATACAAGTCACGTTTCACAGGGGCCATGATAATCTTCCCACTATCGTTCCAATTTTAACAGATGTCTCGAAGGACACAGGCCTACAGCTGAGTGGTAACTCAAGGTTGTGGTGTCCTGCTGATCTGCATCCAGCGGAGTTCAAACTTGGGTCTCTCTATTTCAATACTTCAGGGGGGTACCAACTGAGCTGGCCAGTCGGTTCTACAGCAGTCCCGGGGTGTCATCGTGGAACTGGCTGGCCCCAAGCAAATCAGAAATACTTGGTTTTACTCATCAAGCTCCACCATCTGAATTCAAATACAGGTCTGCATTTCTACAGCTCTGTGTGTACCAATTGAGTTAAGCCCATTGGTAACTGTGCCAGCACCTGAACCAGCGCATGGGTCATGTCTCAAACTGAAAATAAAGGGTATACAAAAATAAATAAGAAAAAAAAACAAAAATAAAATAAAACAGCAGGACGGGGGGGGGGTCCATGTGACTAGCTGCCTACAGCTGCATGCCTCCCCACTGTGCCTTTGTCCGCTCTGCCCTGGCACAGTTCACCATCTTTCGGGCCCCAACGGGCATGCTCAGGGCATACTCACACTGCAGGTCCCCGCTGCCATGCTCACCCTGCAACCCCAAATCTACAAAAATATGCAGATTTGGGATGGGCCAAATTGAGGTTCTGGGCATGGTTAGGTCACACACTGCTGTACCACTTCAGATGGGCCACGGCCCTGCCCGTCTGCAGCAATGGCGAATTGGACTTTTGCTGGTCATACGACGCCATCCACAAGTGCGAGAACTCTTGTGAACGAATTTTCGCAAATTCTCGGAGACAAAAAGTAATAAAATAAATAGCGCATTTGTGGTCACCTCCAGCAGTGGCCGCAACTCTTCTTAGCCCCACTGTTATGCAGGCCGTTGACAAATGGGCACACGTACGGGCAACTTTGGGACCTCGGCAAATCTGTGTGACTGGTCCCGCACCTTGCCGCTCCCATTGGGCATGCTCACACTCAAACTTCCCACTGTCGATCACGGCTGGTGGACAGATGCGCCCGCGAGGATTCCCGACAGTCAGATTCCTTCTACCCCGTGGGTCAAAGCACCCACCAGCTCATGAACTCGTCGAACCTTTATCGGTCCGTGTTTCAACAATTCATGGTTGCACCAGTTGCTCACGCCCGCTGGCCCTGGCAAACAGCCTGGTGCGCCACGTCCCAAAAAACGGGACGGGAAACTAGAAAAAATAAGAAATAAAATAAAAGTAAAAAGAAAGATACGAACTCCGAGAAAAAAAAAAGAAAACGGTGCTTTGGGGAAGGGAGTTCGACGTACCCCTCTTAGTTCCGCCGACCGGGCCTACGGATGGGCCGACAACAAAACCAAGGGGAATAGCCCCGCCGGGCCCTCAACCCCTCGGCATCTTCAGCCGCTCCAATGTTCCATCGTCGCCGGTCGCCGCCCTCGATCCTTGTATTGTCGCTTTGAAAGTCCAATGCCGTTACCAATAGTGCCAGTACCCAAGGCTGAGATGGACTACTGCAAAATTCGATATAAACTGTTGCCGCACGACACGCGGGCCTACCAAAATACATCAAGACTACTCCTCCGCCTACGGACCAAACTCACGACTGCCGACCTATGACGCCCGCTGCTCATAGGGCCTGACTCCGTCCACGACCGTCAACCTCCCGCATCTACCGCGCGTCGGCCACCGCTCGTGTTCTATTTTCTCTCGCACGTCTCAATTACTGCCCAAAGTAACACCACTTCTGATGGTGCATGCCGTATGAACGCAGGTGTACCATGGTCACTTCAATAAAGGAAAAACTTGTCCTAGTTTTAATCAAAGTCAAAAATTTTGCCGACGGAAACGTCGACTCTATCAAGAATTACAAATCATTACGTGCGCCTTAAAACTGCGCGCTCATACACTCTCTACTTCCAGTCGCACAGCCTCACACTCTAAGTCACAGAAAGAAAACCGGCTGCGGATCGCGCAGTGCCACCAATCTCTCAAACTGAAACTCTTTTCTATTACCTGCAAAAACTAGGGTGGATACCCTTGTAAGGGTATTCCCGCCGATAGCGCCTTAGTGCGCCTTACATCTGTAACATCAGTCCTCATACATACACTCAAATATCTTTGACAACGAAGCATTCAGCGTCCATAAAACCTCGTCACCAACATCGTGCATGCGACTGAGTATCCACACTTAGTCTACTACACACACAACATTTGGACAAAGCAGCAATGAAGAAAAAAGTGAGTCGTTAGCTATTCAAAATTCCCACTGTGCTGACCTCCGTCAGGCGTAGCCACTAACCAACCCAAACATCGCCAACCATGCCACAAGGCCTTGCCGCCATCTACATTCGTTCTCCACCACTGCTCAGTCCCTCCGATTGCTTTACCCCAAGTCTACCACTAATCCCACCTCACGCCGTCACTCCACCTGTCACTTGTGCACGTTTAGCCTGTTCGGCGTAGCGGTCTTCACTCATAGCTCGCGCAACATTGCAACCGAAATCAAAGAGGAGGAGAGGAAGGGGCTGCGAGAATTTATAGCGTGGAAGGCGGCAATGTGCCAACGTGTGGTGCGGCCACAAGGGGTGTAGATGAGCAGGACAAAAGAAGGTAGGAGGTTCCATAAGGATTGAAGGAGACGAAAAAATCAACAATTTCATTCAATTGGAGTGGTCGTCCAAGCCGGACACATAAGTTCGCTTTTGCGGCATCAATCCGCCGATACCAACTAACGACCAATCAATCGCACCGAAAGGTAAGGGGAGGATCAGACGCAAAGTTAGGGGAAGACAAAGGGACGTGCAAGGAGGAACGCTCAACCAGAGGGGAAGATGGTGCGCACGTGCAAAGCGGGAGTTGAGTTTACGCGGCATGCAAGAATTCAAAATAGTCACGTGCGCTTTAGCACGAAGAAAATTGAATGCCGACAACCAAAATTCCAAATTGTTTTTTGGATTCCTCTGCGAGGTCACTAACCGTCCGCACGGAGTGCTAATTTGAACGAGGACTTGGGCGATTTCCGAAAGATGCATGAATTTAATCCTTAAAAATGAAAAATGAACCCCGCCTTTTTTATCACCTAAGATTCGTGCTTCATGGCTTCCGTCGGGTTTTACTCCGAAGGGTAAGTGAAGCCGCAAAGTACAGATCCCCGCTTATCACAAGCCCGTTCCAGATCCTTCTGGAACTCGCCCTGGCATGGAAAATGGAAAAATAAAAAAGCGACGTGCCTGCGAGGCCAGCCAACAACAGTCGCAGTGACCACCAGTTTCTGTTGGGCCCAGGGGGGGTGTCACGCAAGGCCTGCTGTTCACTTTAGGTGTATATATATATATATACATATATATATATATATGTGTGTGTATATAGATAGATAGATAGAGAGATAGAGAGAGAGAGAGAGAGAGAGAGAGAGAGAGAAAGAGAGAGAGAGTTGTCAGGGACCAATGTTTACCGTTCAGCAGCCCACGACCGCCGCATCGTGAGGAGCGCTAATGCTCTGAGCGATCACAGCCGGCAAGGCCCGACTGCCCTTCGAGCGACTGGCCACGTCACCGTGTCAGGTGGCTTTTGGCTAGGTTAAAGGTCCCGCCGCACGTCGCATGTAACGCTAACATGACAGATTCTCCATGTGAATCTATTGGCGGGAAAGTAGGAGAACGTTTGGTGTGAAGAAGTGGGGCGACGATCAATATGCAACAAAAGCGACGCGGTAGGAAATATGGCAGATATGATGGCGTCGAATGAAGATCAACAATAGCGAGCGGAGGCATGGTTGTCTGATCTGGAGGATGGGAGGCTTCAGCTGCAATAGATTGTGCGGGTGATGTCATCTCCAGCAAACCAACCATCTGAGGTCCGAGGGGGCGGAGCTTTGATGGCTGATTGGCTGGAGGATATGTCCCAGCATATGATGGACATTATTTGGGCGATGGAGGAGGGACTGGATGCTCTGCTTAATAACATCATCGATTGGGAGCGGGAGCAGGGGATCACACGTAGATGCTACGATCTCTTCAGAGAAGAGCGAGCACTCTCCGATAGCTACTACGACCGCGGTGGTATAGGAGACATGACGACATCGATGATATCAGCGGCAAAGACCAGAGCGCAGGTCAACGACAACAACAACAACAACAACAACAACAGCATCATCGACAACAACATTATCATCAATAGTGACACGGGGGCAAACAGTGATGACGATGGCAACAATGGTGTGGACAACAACAACAACAACAATAACAACAATAACAACTATTACAACAACAACAATAACATCAACAACAAGAACAACATCGACATCGTTGACGATGACGTCAACAACAACAACAAGAACAAAGACTACATGACGGCGTTAATTCCAACAATGGTGGAGACACTGGTCCAGGCAGCCTCGTTTTTTACAGTGGCGACAACGACGACTGAGACATCAACAACAACAGTAACAACAACAACGACAAAGACAACGGCGCCTGCACCGCTGGCGGCGACAACAACAATAGTGACAACAGCCGCAACAACAACAACATCATCACAGGGGGAGAGGAGTGGGGATCTGAGGAGGACGGGGAGGAGGGGATTAGTGTTGAAAAATCGTTTTATCGTCCCCCGCCCCTTCTTTTTCAATGTTGAACCGCTCCTCGATGTCTGGCAGCAGATCTGAGTAGGATAGTAGATGTCCCCTCTGTTGATTGTAGTCATCCGACCCTCGATTTCAATCAATAAGGAATGTTGACTGTTCCTCAGGTGGGAGGTAGGTTGTTTAGGGTTTTTATGTGTCTGATCTGTTTTGTGGTGTGTTTTGATGATTGCTTGTTGTGGTGATTTATGAGAATGCTTTTCGTTAGGGTTAGGCTTCAATGGCAGGAGGTCAATCCTTCCCTGCCGCTGGGAAGTAATCAATGCCCCTGCTATCTACAGTAACGTGGCAATACATCACATCATCGTTAGGGTTTTGTCTTCTGGTTTGATCGATGGGATTGGGCTTGATGCCTTAGCTCGTATTGGAGACAGTAGATTAGTAATCAAATGTGTACTACGACCTTTCTACACATCATTGTATGGGGCACCTTGACCTGCTTCCCAGGTCACACACATCACATCATCGTAATGATTTTGTCTTGAGGTCTGATTGATAGGATTGCGCTTGATGTCTTAGCAAGTATTGAGATACAGTAGAATAGGTGGATAGGTTTTTCCCAACATGTGACATGTACTAACTAATGAACACAGACAGACAGTATTGGATGTTGAGTACGAGATAACCACACAACACTGCATAGGGACGCTGGACTCGATCATTGTATAGGGACGCTGGACCTGATTTTCAGCAGGTGCAGCTCCCCACCAATAGATGGAGCCTTCGACGTTGGGGCCCGGGGATGCTCTTATCACCTCGTTAAACCACCAGTACTTGGCCCAGCTATGGGCCGCGGAAAAAAGTAGAGTAGAAATGTTTCTAGTTGGATGAATTTGGGCGCTCCTGTAGTAGCCCGTACGTTTTCGAAACTAACGCTACGCGACTTTAGGAAGTACTGGTGGTTTAAGTAGTTTTTTTTGTTTTTTTTTTCCAAAATCAATTCATCATATTCCAAAATCATGTTGAGGTCGGGGACCTCACAATTCCACCCGGTGTTATCCCGGCAGCATCAGCCGGTTAAGCTTAGACTGCTCGTCCTTGTTAACTGTAACACTGCTTCTCAACATTCCAACACTACCAATACTGAGTAACCAGAGCGCCATCGAGTTTACACCAAATTCAATATTCCTAAACTGCCAAAATGGGACCTACCTATACGAACTCTATTCCACTACTAGTCTACCTACACCCTAGACTACTAGAACACGGTCCACCCCGACCGGAAGTGTCATGACACTCTCCACCTGAACTGACCTCCAAGGTCGTTACCAGCCTCCGGCCCTGTCAAATTTGGCAGGGTGGAACTTATTGTTCCAAGTAGCCGAGTCCCCACCCTGTTCGGATTACTATGGCCACCCACTGGAACCGAGTGTCCTGGTTCACAAGCTTGCCCTACCTAACTGTTACCAAGCCATTGGCACAATACCAGCTTCCCCTCCGGGGAGATATGTGATAGGTTGTTCCCTTGACCCCAGGTACTCCTGAACCAGGCTAAGCCTATGCCTTGGTCGCACTGCCTCACCTTGCGAGCCCAGTCCACTCTGATTGAGGTGGCGAGCATTCCTTTAAATGTGGCTTCAACCTGAATCTCGTCCAAACTTTCACCTTGAAACCTCAGGCAGTTCCTATCTAACCAGATCAGCCACATCATAATTGCCCGACCCACTTGGGCTATATACCCCCATCCTTCTGTAGTACTGGTGCCAGCTGGGACAACCCCCAGAAGAACCCATCTTTGTCCAAGCAAGCCCTCTTATCCTGTTCAGCGTTTCCAACGCATTTCCCACCACCTCCACCACTTCCTGGATCTTGGGCAGTCCCACCACAGGTGGCTCCAAGTCTCCTCCCCACCTTTGTATCTGTCACAGAGCTTGCTGACCGCCATACCCCTCTCTGCTAGCCATGTAGCCGTTGGTACTGCTAGGTGGGATTGAAGCCACAGCAAGGAAGCCAATTTTTTAGACAGGATTGCTTGTAGCTGAGACCAGAGCCTGGTTAGCTCCTGTTCAGAAGACGGGCATAACTCTGAAGCCTCCCTGGACCATCGCTGGCCAATCCTCCTGTGCGTAGGAGCGGAATGGTGCTTTTTACGAATGATGACTTTCGGATTGAGACTATCCAAGCCTGTTACCTTCTCATCCCCCAGTTGCCAGCCCCAGGCTGCTGGGTCAATTCTCAAACACCTCAACGGTGTTCCATTTGCAACCAACTGAGGTATCACTGGTAGCCCTTCCTCGGGAGGCGGCCTTATTCTCACCCTTACCTCTGTGAGACCTCCCAGACCGTACTGAAAGTGCATGCCTTCTCGACTAAGAGTAGGTTGATCGGGTAGGTTTTGTCTGTAAGTTTCCAGCCAACACCAGCCTGGAAACTCTTCAGACCAGCTTTCCAATCTGCAGTATCACCCGGGCTCCTCCAACTCCCAGTGGAACCAAGTCCCTGGGGGCTCAATGCCCTCTGGGCCAAGGATATTAATCCACTCAGTTGGAATGGCAGCCCTCAGACTTTCCACCTGTTTCTCTTGAAGAGGCAGTTGGCCCAGCGTCTCCTTGATCTCTGACATTTGTTTCCACCGATTTGTGTTGTCGTCCCACGGATCCCTCACTGTTGATACACCTCTTCGCAGCCAACTCAGTCCAAACTCCCCTGGTCTTTTCCCCAGCGAGAAGGGTTGGCCCTCTCCGTTCACGATCCACTCGTTTTCAAAAAGGTGCTGACGTCTCACCTCAGTCTTGGACCTTGTTGGTAACCAGAGCGATGGTTGGGCCTTCCTCCATGCACCCAACACCTCACGCCAGAACTTCGAGGATAAGCGCTTGCGTGTGAAAGAGTCCGACATAAAGGCAACCCAAACATCCGAGGGCCTCGCGAGGTTCCATTCTCTTGCCAACAGGCATTCCGCCAGCAGTACCCAATATGTTTCCTGGTCCGCCTCCGCCACTCTGACCACCCACTTGGCCAGCAGGTAAATATTTTGTGCAGCCGGATCCAGTAGAGAGAGCCCCCCTTCCGTCCGTGAAGAGCAGAGTGTGTCCCATGCCACTTTGCAAATGAAGCTCTCCTCGTCTGTACTGTCGGGTTTCCAGATAAACCTTTCTTGATCGAATTAAGAACCGGTGGGGATAGTCTCCTGACAGTGGCCACATACCACAGCAGGGAAAAGGCCGAAACCGTAACAACCAGCACTCGGCCTATAAGGGATAAGTGGAACGCTCTACCCCAACTGCGGATACGTGCTTTTACCTTCGTGGCCAGGATCAGTTCTTGCGATGAAGAGCAGTCACCTAGCACCACCTGTACCCCTAAAAATCGTTCTGCAGTATCTGTCGGTACCCTATCCATTCCCCACTGAACCGACAATTGGAACTGTTTTGGGAGAAAAAACGTTGATTTGTTCCAATTGACTGCCGCCTCAGAAAACTCAGCGAAGTCAACCAGGTATTGCTTCAGAGCTTCTAAGGATGTCCTCGTATTGGCCGATATTGCAAACAGATCGTCGGCCAGCGCTTTAACTCTGCTCTCCCGCCCATTTAACATACTGAGACCCACGGAGTTCGGATTGCACCTAATGTTACACAGCAGAGGCTCCAGATGCAGGACAAAAAGGAGCGGAGCTAGGAGGCAGCCCTGTCCCAGAGACCTTGACAACTTAAATTCCTTGGAGATTACCCCATTGACACAGACTGCTGCCGACGAAAACCCATAAAGCGCTTTTACCCATTTGCAGAAGGGATCACCGAACCCTGCCACTCTCAGGGTTATCAGGACAAAAGTCCAGTTTAGCCTATCATAGGCTTTCTCTAGGTCCAATAGCAGAACGAACATCTCGGAGTCTTCTCTGTCAATGAGCTCCAGCGCTTCGATAGCAGTTACCGCATTCTCAAAATTTGATCTTCCTTGGATGAACGCCCCTTGATCCCTCTGAACCAGGCAAGGCAGTAGCCTGCTGAGTCTGGTGGCAAGAGTTCTGGCCAACAGCTTATAGACCACATTCAGTAACGATATCGGACGTCAGTTCCGAATCTCGCTGCGGTCCCCTTTCTTGTACAGCAGCGAGATGACGCCTCTACTCATTGATTCGCCCAGTCTGCCTCCCACCAAGATTTCATTGAACAAGTCCGTCAGGTCTTTCGCCAAAACCTCCCAACAGACTGTGTAGAATTCCATCGGGAGACCGTCATCTCATGAAGGTTTCCCCCGAGCCATCCTTTTGACTGTATGGAGAAGCTCTTATTATGAGATCGGTCTGTCCATCGCCTGTCTGCCTTCGTCCAACACTCTTACTGAAAAGTTATCCCACAGCGCGGTGAGCTGGGACATATCATCGTCCAAGTCATCAAATGGTCTCCTTCTTGTCATTATGTCTTCGTAGTAGTCCACTGCGTACCTGCACATTTCTTCATTGGAGGTTGCCATTGGCAAGCCCAACTGATATGGATGGTTCAACTCCTTCATTTGGACTGCATTATTCTTCGGTAACAGTCGTTGAAATAGTATGATTTTGCAATGACTATGGTTAGTCATAAAATAGTATGCACCTACCGACCACATACGCAAACACAGGTAGATATGTGATAGTAGAAGATTGAGGATGATTAAAAATTAAAAGCATAATATCCTATATAAAAAGTGTTTATTGCGGACGACAGAGCATATTATTTTTCCAATTCCAAAGTGTGAATAACTCTTTTGTTTCAGTTGACACTTCTTTTGGTCGGTTGGTGCCTACATTTACTTGTTGCAACAGATATGCCAAGCCATATATAATATGCACCTACCGACCTTATACACAACAGTATTAGATACGTGATAAAAGACTTAGGATGATTATACAATAAGAGCGTAATATTATTTTTGAGGAGCGCTTAATGTCGATGACGTTTATATATATATATATATATAACTCAAGGAAACTCCAACGAAACAATTTGTCACTACCCCTCGTTTATTGTCGTTTTCTCCCTTTTTGCCAACGGTTTACCGTGTTGTTCTATTTTATATATATATATATATTGAAGTATGCAAATTGTAAACGTTTTGCAAAAAAGAAAAAATTGAAACTGTGCAGGTACAATTTCTACTATAAAGTGATACCATGCGACACTTCTTATGGTCGTTTGATGCGTACATTTATGCACTACAATTGATACATTATGCCATAAAAGAGTATGCACCTACCCACCTTATGTGCAAACATTGTTGTACACGTAATAGAAGACAAAGAAATATTATAAAATAAGAACGTGATATTCTTTATGAAAAGTGTTTAACATTGATGATGTTTATATATGTTTATCGATATATATATAGATCTTTCAATATGTCAGTTCTCAAAGTTCTATAAACTAATCATAAGTAATAACAATAAGTTTTTCTCGATCATTACTAAAAAATTATTGCTAACAACAAAGTTGAAGACGTTTCTTAACTCATGGATAGATGCGTAGACGTCAAGGTACAACCAAAATGTTTTTGGCAGAAAACTTCAGTTAACAAAAAGTCTAACTTATAAACTTTCCGTTAAAATCAATGCATTTCAACCTAAATGTGAGTATTTCAATCCTATTATCATCGTTTTTTTGTGATTGAGACTGAAATTACTAGTTAAATTGAAGGTATGGGATAAATTTTGAAACATTTCAAATGGACTGAAAATTGTAATTAGACTGAAATTTAAAATTTAAACAAAAACTTGAACCGATTTTGAACTGAAATTTCACCAAAAGTATTAACTTTGAATTAAAATTGCACGAAAACAATTGAATTTTGACTGAAATTTCACTGGAAATACTCGATTTAAACAAGAATGTTAATAAAAGTTTTAGATGTAGATGAAACGTTTGATAAAAAATTACAAATGCGGACGGAATATAAACCAAAATTCTACTTGAAATTTCACCCAGCTTACTCAAATTGAATTGAAATTATATTGCAATTCTCATATGTTGTAGCGGACCTCGGAATGGCCTGTGAGACCAGCCCCTTGGCCTGTTCTCACAGACCTGTGTTATATTTGGGGTAGACCAGTCCAAGTCGGTACCTCTTTCGGTACCAGCCAGTCCAGTCCAGTCCCGTCAGTCCGCTGGGGTATACCCCAGCCATTGTCGGTTTTCAGGCTCATTCCTCACTTGCACATTTTTGGAGTACGTGCGTTGGAGTCTTGCGTGGGAAGCTGCGTTATGCCATCTTGCTCCTTCTTCTTCCTCCATCTCCATCTCCGTCACTAGCGGAGCACCACACCTGGTGGGTCCGCTACATTGGTATCGGAGCGGGAACGGTCCTCGCCCCCACCCACCACACCGCACAGCAGCGAAATACTGCAAAACCCGACAGTCGGGTTTTCGGCTGTTTTTGGGGCGTTTTCGGGCAAAAAAGCGGGAAAAACGACGGGAAAAGGTGCTGCAGCAGGAGAGCTCCACGTGGCGAAAAAGGAAGCCGTATCACGACGCGTGCGCGCCAAGGCCAAGGCCACCGCACGCGCCTACGCTGCCACGCCTCGCCCCGCTCCCGGATTTATATTATCAAAATTAAGGATGCAACTGCTGCTGTTGGGGTTTGAACCCAGGCACTTGCGGAACCATGCGCGTGCGTAAGCAGCCTCATAACACACTCGCCACAGTGTGTCCATGGCTTTGTAGCAC